>CAUYLG010054757.1:0-45268 GCA_963573385.1 Cacajao melanocephalus
AATGTAAGAGAGAAAGAAAGAGGAAGAGAAAGAGGGAGAGAGAACGGGATTCTTGTTTTATTGCCCAGGCTAGAATGCAGTGACATTTTAAATTTGCATTTCGAGGCAATCAAGGAGTGTAACCAACTTTCTCTGTTCCCTTAGATCTTGAAAAGGGAGTTGTTTGAAGTCAATTCTTTGTTTAGATTTTTGGTCAATAATAAAATAATCTTCATTTTATGTTATATCCAGCAAAAAGAAATAGTAACAGCAATATGGAGCCAGGATGCAAATAGATTTTATTGCTTGAAATCCACTTGGGTAAAAACTAAGTGTGCAAAACAAGAGAAAATAATCAGTCAAAGGGGTTGGTAGATTTTTTCATTGGTTGTGGTTTTTTTGGGTGGCTTTTTGGACTATAAGCCTCCAAGTTGGATCTTGTCCCAATGGCTTTTAATTAAACTCCTACTCTTTTTCTTTATTTTTCCCATAAAATTAATAAGGGATTATGGTAGAACTTTGGAAAGTATGAGTACTAATTAGGATATGGGTCTAGCTACTCTAACAGACAACTAATTGTCTTATGATTAGTAATCATAAGTGTCTCATGATTAGAGTTTTCTTCTATCCCATACTACTCTGAGATAATTAGGCGAGAGTTCACGTGGTTCTCCATGGTGTCCAGTCCTCCTAACCTGGACTCCTTCCATATCGTTGCTATGCTGCTGTTCTCAACATCACTTCCACCTCCTGATCTAAGCTGGCTGCTTCAGCTCCAGACTTAACAGTCACCTTCTGGTAAGAAGAACAGAGAAAAGGATACTCTGGACATTCCCAGAAGTCACACATATCATCTCTATTTAAATTTCATTAGTCTGTGCTCAGTCACAATGGAAGACTGGGAAGTTTCATCACAATTGTAGTTAATCCTATGCCCATGTAAAACTGATGATTCTACAGGAAGAAAAGAAGACTGGATATTGGGAGAGAGCAGGCAATCTTTTCCAGAATACAAAAATGTATAAAGAAGAAAATAACTATTACCCATAAACTCAAAACCTAAATATTTGGTTACCTTTAATTTTTGGCATATTTCACTTCATTACTTTAATGCATTACATATTTTTAAAGGGAATTATCCTATATGTTATAAAATGCTGTTTTTCTTTTTTAATAATAAGCCATCTAACATTCTAATAGCCTTTAAAACATTATTTTAATGGCTGCATAGTATTATATACTAATCATAATATAATTCAATTCATACTTCTGAGTATTTAGATTTTTTTCTAATTATATTCAAAACACATTTGTGTTAATAATTATTTTTCAGTTGTCTGAGAGGTATAACTTATAGGTTAAAATACTCACTTTAAAGTTTTTATTTTTAAGATTGCCTCTCAAAAGGTGGTATAAAAATATTTCCACAGTTATATCTGAGTACTCACTGCATCAAATCTTTCTCATTATTAAATAGTACAGATTTTAAGATGATTACTCACTTAATAGTTAACAGATGGTCTCTTATTACTGCTTTAATATCTATTTCTTTGTGAACAACATAGAACCTTTGAAAAAACCATTCTTGGTAATTTGTGCATCTGGTTTAAATTTTCTCTATATGATCTTTATCTACTTTTCTACTTATAAATTTATGAAAACTCTTCCAATGATATGGATACAATTTATCTTTAAGCATGGTGAAATATTTTCCCAGCTTTGAGTTAGCCTTCTCTTTCAGTATTTATATTCTTGGAAATTTGTTTGGTTATAGTATTTAGAATAAATATTTATTTGTATTTAGTAAGCAATGAATAAATGTTCATTTAGTGAGAGATCGAAAGAGTGAACAATTAGATTTATTACCACATTTTACTGCTCTTAATGCTTACTGCTAGTCTTTTCTCCTTTTAACCATATATTCCCCATTTGGAAGCTTTTCCTTTTGATTTTCATCTTGAGTGACTAGAACATATATTTTAGCAATACTTTTGAGATGCATAGTATGCTTCATATACACATGCATATCAGAATATCATTCTATTGACTTTACCAAAGAACTTGGGTGATTGTATGGAATTCATTATAGCTGTTTTCCTTCAAAACTCTGTATATCTTTACCTGTCTTCTGGCATGTGACACAAGGTGTAAGAGTAGCCTGAGTTTTATTTCTTGGTAAGAAATTATTGGCCAGGCACAATGGCTCATGCCTGTAATACCAGAGCTTTGGGAGCCTGAGGTAGGAGGATCTCTTGAGCCCACAAGTTTCAGAACAGCCTAGGCAACATACCAAGACCCTGTGTCTACAAAAAGAAAAGAAATTATTCCTCTTTTTGTTTTATCTTCTGGGCAGCTCTAAAGTATTTTTTCTCTCCTCTTAAATTATGCCTCCTCAAATCAGCTCAATATACTGAGTGGACATTGATAACATTTCATAACATTGCCTAGGAATTATCAGGAATTATATTAAATAGACAGATTTAGAAATGTTTCCTTCCACTTTGCCCTTAATTCTTATTTCTCTTGAGTCTGCTTGGCCTCTTCCTCTGGAGCATCAGTTTATACTATTTGAGTTTGCTTCTCATATCTGTTGTCTTCTTTCTTATTCTAAGAATCTCTTTGTCTTTTTTGCCTCTTTATCCTGGGAGAATTTTAAAGGGTTGTTCCTGTTCCAGTGGTTTGATTTTTCTGATCTGACATTTATATGCTCGTTTTCTAATAAAGATTTTAATACTGCTGTGGTATTTTTATTTCTCAGTGTTATCTTAGCCTACCCTGTTCTTGTTTTGTTTCTGCATGTGTCTTAGCTCCTATTTTCACTTATTCTCTGGCATTTTCCTCTCATTGTTTATAGAGTTCTTGTTTCAAGGAATTTTATTGATCTTATAAACCAGATGCTTCACTTGTGTTTGCTCTAGTAAATATTTTCCCAAATGTATGCTCCTTCTCTTCATTTTGCTTTTTTCCATATATACATATGCATATATGTATATTTAGCTCAGTATCTTCAGGGCTCAATCTTTTAAAATGTTTTTATTTCTTTTCGTATTTATTCAGAATTGAACACAGAGACTATGAAGTAGGCCACATATTTGACCATAAACATGAAATAATAGTGGTTAGATTCTAGGATCTTTTCACATCCAATTTTTAATTTTTATTTTTTTAAGAACCCTGTCTCATTTCTTAACCTGGAAGACCAGATGTTACAGTCATAGGTTCATGTGGCTGGTTCATCGATCCAAACACTTGAAGGACATGGCCATTTTCTGTATTTAACTTTCTGTGTGGACTGGCCTCTGTATCAGGTACATAGTGTGACCGTGGATGCATGACCTTCCTTGAGCAGCTACCCACAGCATTATTGAAATGAAGCTCCAGACCAGGAAGATTATCCAAAGTTTATTTGGGTAACTGTTTCATAAGACAGAACAACCTACTCCCTTGGCCTTCACACCTGTACCCACCAGTGGGGGGTTTCTAGGATACTGCAAGCATTGTAGTGTAATCATGCTGTGTTTATTCCTCAAGTGGGAGGCTTGCAAGATAGTTCTCAGTGTTTCCCTTCAAACAATTTCTCTTCTCACCAATATTTAGCTAAATTTTTATGTTTCTCAAATACTGTTGGTATTTTTTCAGGGCTGATACATTTGTCCTTTTATATTGTAGTTCATTGGTCATTTTATAAGGAATCCAAGAAGCATAGCATAAGAGAATAAGATACATTTTCAGATTGGCATGTGGCTCACACCTGTAATCCTAGCACTTTGGTAGGCTGAGGCAGGTGGGTCCTCTGAGGTCAGGAGTTCAAGACCAGCCTGGCTGACATGGCTAAACCCTGTCTCTACAGAAGTATAAAACTTAGCCAGGCATGGTGGCCCGTGCCTGTAATCCCAGCTACTCGGGAGGCTGAGGCAAGGAGAATCACTTGAACCCTGAAGGCAGAGGTTGCAGTGAGCCAAGATGGTACCACTGCACTCCAGCCTGGGCAATAGAATAAGACTCCATCTCAACCAGAAAAAGAGAAAAGACACATTTTCTCAGTGACAGGTTTACATGAATGCCATTAACTTATCCTGTCTACTGTTTTGATTCCTGATTTCTCATATTATGTAATGACCATATTTCCATATTATTCAATATACCGACAAAAATTATTTTATGCTACTGTTTCATTAAAGAAGCAATATATACATACTCCCAGAAGTATTTGAGGTGGTGGAGACTGGACTGTTGGCCTGTAGAGGGGATCTGGACAGGGAACCCACAGCATCCAGTGCATTAATCCTTTACAGTTCCTTCCATGTGAATTGTCTGAGTGTGCTCTTTGCCCATTTCTCCTTTAGTTAATTAATTTTTAACAATTCAACAAACAGTTATTGTCTACTATATGTTCAACAAATAGTTATCATCTACTATATGTTAGAGCTCTAGAATCTTTCTAAGAGATGCTCTTCAATGAAACACAGGGATTTGTTTGCCATTTCCTTATATTTAAGAGAGGATCTCCTTACAGTAACTGCTGTATAATATTCTCTTGTCTGCTGTATTTTAATATAATATTTGCCTAGTTCCTTGTTCTCATTGTAAGTATGTTACATGGTTTTGGCCTGGACAGGGTGAAAATTCTTATACTGTAGAAATTATCAGTGCTGGGCTTTTGTCTATACTTCTTCCATTTGCTTTGTATATAAGAGCAGCCAAGTATATAAATTCTCATATCCCAAGTTTTCATCTAGTTATTTTAATATTTAACTTTTTAATCCAACAGGATTTTATGTTGAACTTTTGTGATAAGTGATATTCAAATGAGTGTATTTTCCTCAGAAAACAAGACAAATTCTACAGTGGTATCTATTAAATATTTCTTACCAGTTCATTTCTTTACCCTATATTCCCAAAAATCTTACCTCAATATAAGTATGCTTAGTCCTTATGTTTATGTATAAATATATATAATATTCAATAGTGTGTTATATTGTATATGATGTAATAGTCTATGATATATGCATATAAATGGACACATTTCTATATGTATTTAGTGTTTCTGGGATCAGGAACAGTTAATAATATAAAATTTGTGATTAGAATAAAGAAAAAGACAAGATGTCACCAGCTTATTGATGATAACTGCTACCCCCAATACCTCATCTTGTCCCCAGGAGGCTTGCTGAGGCATGTGGAGGAGGGATGGAGAGCCAGATGGTGCCTGTGGCTCCATATAGATGATTCCTACAGGGCTGGAAAGCAATTACTCAGTACCATTCTCCCGGGAGGCTGCTGACAAGGCAGGCATGTTCCCTGCATTCATCTCTACAAGGTGTAATAATTAAGCCAGCAGAATCATAGCATTGCCTGATGGATGTACAAAGAATCGGCATGGACATTCTTGGCTTGTTCATTACCTCAACGTCACCTACACAAACTAGTAATTACTCATAGAATTTATGGCATTTACATGTGATGAGGATCTTTGCTGCATTAATGCCTTCTAAAGCTAAGGTCCAAGGGGCCAGTTAAAAACTGTTATTACCAGTGAAGCTTAAGGATTTGGGTATCTTTTACTGACACCATACTTAGAGAAAGATTTTAGACATCTTCCTCAAGAAGAATACATAGGTGTGTGCTGGATGCAGCCATTTTGTTGATATTTGGCAGCAGCTTATTAAATGCCCTATAAACCAGATAACTTCTCTGTTTGAGGTGTAATTGTCTATTATATTTCTCCCACTGACTTAGGCTAGTTGCAGAGATTCAGCAGCAGAGGACCCTCCAATTGGTACATTGGGAGTTCTTGGCTGAACTTGAAGGCTGTGTTTTAGCTCTGTCCTTCTCTATCTTGCATTTCTATCTAGAGGCCAATGTGAACTAAAATGTGGCTTCTTGTACTCGGCTTCTTCTTCTTGAGAAGGCTGGAATCTACAAAGAAATGAGTAGTGGCCATTCATCTTGATATCTGGAACTCTTGCCCTGGGATGCTGTCAAAGAAAGAAAATTATGGAGAGGAGAGAAGAGAAGTTCCTCTCTTTTGTCAGATTATCTAGAAGGAGAGCTTGAGATGGAAATTCTGATGCAAGTGATTTTTGGAGCTAATGCTCCCTGGAGAAAGAGAGTAAGCAAAGAAAAATAGGGTAGGATTAGAAACAAAGTAAAGATGGGACAGGAGGTCTAGCCTTAACCTGGTCCTATAGGGAGCTCTGGAGTAGGAATTGCACCATAGGGCTGTCCTGCAGATTGTCATGGATTACCAGCAGCCTACCCCTTCTAGAAGTGGGTTCATAAACTTCCAGTATCTTCAGGGTGGTGCTCCTCAGCCAAGAGCAGTCCTTCAGAGAATGGTAGAAGTGCCAGCTGTTAGCAGCTGACACCTGCAGCATCTACAGGATGGGTGGAATGACCCAGTGAAGGGAACCTGAGTGGGGCACGGAAGCATTAACTACAGTTACTGACCCACTGACCCACCTTCCTTTCTCTTGCTTCTGACAGTCACTCTTTCTATTACTCTGTTATGTATAGTCATAGCATTTATTGCTATCTGGAAGTGGCAGGTATATTTACTGCTTGTTATCTGTCTCCTTTCTAGTAGATTCCATAAGCTTCAGAGCACATCAGTGTTATATCATCAGTTTCTAAACAAGTGCCTGGAACATAATAGGTACCCAGGACACAGTTTGTTGAATGAGTGGGGGCAGGATGAGGTAGGAACTTTGGAAATCTATGTCATGCCAAGTTGTAATGGATGCTATCAGTGACCCATCCCTGGCTTTTCCATCCTGGGTTCCCATTCTCCAGTTTCTGCATGTTTCACTCCTAATTAGTGTAATCTGCTTATTAGTCTGTGCCTTATTAGTTGAAATAATAATAGCTAGAATTGATCGAGTGCTTTCAGCCTGTCTAACTCTGCTTTAAACAAGCACTTGACATGTACTAAAGCAGTGCTTCTCAGGCTTTAATGTGCACACAAGTCCCCTGTGGATCTTGGTAAAATGCACTCTTTCAGTGGGTCTGATGAGGGACCTGAGGGACTTCATTTCCACTGAGATCCTGCGGAAAACTGATGCTGCTGGTCTCCAGATCATACTATGAGTAGCAAGTGATTTGCTCATTAATCTTCTTAACAGCTCAGTGAAATAGGTTCTATTATTATTTCCATTTTACAGATGAGGAAAGTGCGGTAGAGAGAGGTTAAGCCGTGTGCTCAAAATGACACAGCTGGTAAGAGATGGAAACAGAATCTGAATCCAGGCAGCCTGAATCCCAGTGTATTCCCTGATATACTCTGAAGAAAGGCCTCTATTGAAGCATGAAGTTATAAGTGAGGTGGACCAGGCTAACAAGTAAAGACAATGCATCCCTCTGGTGGATTTCAAAGTGAATAAAGTCTATACGCTGCCACCAGGACACTTGGAATCTTGAGTGAGCATGACTCAATGGGAGACTGATCCACTGTCAGTTTCTCTTCCAGCCTCCCATGACTCCAAACCATTAGGCTGCATTTTTGACAGTGTTTCCCAATGGCTTGAAAGAAACTAATGAGTGAATGCCAGTGCCTAATAGAGGTGGATGACAGCAATTATAATTTCTCAAAAATCATTCGATTGGTCTTTTGTAGTATTTCAACATTTAATGTAAAACAGCAGGCAACTGGAAATTTATAACCTGATTCATTCTAATTGATTTCTTGGCTTCCTTAGGTCTAATTAATTTTTCTGTGTACCCTAAAATGGTACAATAGGCTTCCTAAAAGCTGTTAGAAGGCAGCTGTATCATAGTTTATGAAAAGCTGAGACTTGGCTTTTATTTGATAGGTAAATAGAAATTGATTTTGCTATTGAGGTCCAGACATAAAGGAGGAAAATTGACTCCAGAACTCAAGAGAAGATCCTGGATCACTCTGTCCTGGTTTGGGTTTCCCCAGGAGGAGACTCTGAGACAAGGGCTCTGAAGGCAAGTAGTTTTCTGGAAGGTAGTGCCAGGAAACTCGTCAGGAATGGGGAAGTGAGACAGGGAGAGGAGGAAGACAAATAGGAGGTGCATTGTCAAATAAGCTATATTGTGAGCAGCTGGTGTTCAATCTATGGAGTTGTCTAGGAGACAGCACAGGTTCACACTTAGGTTTTATTCCAAACAACAGGAATGAGTCACCAATTGCATCAGTCATGGGTTGAGGGATACTTTTTCACATTATCTCTAAGCACTTCTGGACATAGGCCTGGCTGGCTTTGACAACCAAATAAAGCTCTCCATCAAAGACATGAAAGTGCTTGCACTTGGAGATGTAGGGTTGGGTCTACCTGGGAATAATAAATGGCAAGGGGACGTAGACAGATAATACGGTGTTACAATGTCCAAATATAAACTGTGTTGCTTTGACCTTTTGTGCCCCGATAATTTCCCCCCAGTGCCCAGCCACTTGCTCTTGACCTTGCATAGAGCCCATAATCAAGACTCCTGTGCCACTGACTTGAAGACCTTTAACTAAGACAGCTGTCCATCTTACATTTTATAATACAACACTGTATCACAGTTTGGAGAACATAAATTATAACTATACATTATATAAATTATAAGTTACAACTATTGATGAGATTATACAGACTTAAAGGGCTTTGGGAGTTTATTCATCAGTGTATTCAGAATACCCCTTATGGTGACTTGGCTTTGAGTGGACCCCCAGTAAGAATCTCTTTGTGAAAAAAGGAAGAAATGAGAAAAGAAATGCCCCAACAAACTGAAAATTGAGTAGAAGCTTCTGTGTTGCAGTAATTTTTAGTGGGCTTAGAATTTAATCTTGAAAATGCAACACTTGTATTTAGCGTTGTCAAAGGCAAAAGAGGAATAACATAGTGCCTTCCAGGTCAGTGAACAATACATCCAGCTCCTGATCAGGCTCTGCTGCTTACAGGGTGGTGTTCCCTGAGCCTTCTGACTGGCACTACACAGGCTTTCTTGCCACCTGCCAAGCCCAGCTCCTGTTCTGTCTGCTCACCTGTGAGCCTTATTCCTGCCCAAAACAAGGAAAACAGCAAAAACAGTGTGGCCACTAAGACGGGACTCAAGGTTCAAGAACAGCTTTCCCTTTGGATTCTGTTATTGCCATCAAGAAGCTACTCATGGAAACCCAGGAGCAACTAATTATTAACCTGCTTCTCTCAACTATTTCTTTAGGAATCATGTGAGTGTATAGACGCTACAGACAACAAGGATAATTTCAAAACCAAGCCCTGATTTACTTGTTGATATTTGGAAATGTAGGTTCAGCTTCTTTTGTTTTATTACACAACTCCATGACACATTTTCGTTTTTGTTTTATTTTAATTAACCAAGGATGTGCTCACCGTGTGCCAGACCATACCAGCACTTGGCAATTAAACTTATCTAGTCTTCATGACTTCACCATGGTGTAGGTACTGTTTTTATTCTCACTTTGCAGATGGGAAAGTTGAAGCACTGAGAAGCTGTCGTGGTGGTATTATCCTGAAAATAACATTAAGATTGACGAAATGTACATATTAACTGATTTCAACTCATAGGTTAATCCTTCTGCCCTTCCCCACTCCTATCCCTGATGGCTTTTGGAATGTTTTCTAATACATACTAAAGGGTTTATCTGTGCTATTTCTGGATTCTATTAAGAAAAATGTTGCCCTTGGCTCGGTTATAGTGAAGAGTAGGTTATAAAGTCAGCACGTAGTGGAGAAAATGCCAGAGTCCAAATTAACTCTGAAAATGCTTTCAAATACCTTCAAAGTACTGCCATGTGGTTTTATGCATCTGACCCTCCGTGGTAATTCTAAGGGAGTTGAAGTTCTAAAACAACAGAGACTGACTGAAGAAAAAAACTTTCAGCTTCTAAGATAACCTTAGGGTCGAACGGGGATTGGATGAATCAATCAAAAAGCTTCTGCTTGCCTGCAAAGTTGATTCCTTTCCAGTTACATGTCAAGCTTCTTTAATATCAATGTCTGGTAATAGGCTTATTTGTTACCTTAAACATATTTGCTCAAGCACAGTTGTGCTTTTTGATGAAATGTAACCAATTGTTTAGGAAACGGGTCTCAAGAAGTAGAAGGCGTGACTTTGATTCCCAGTCTTCTCACAGATACTTAGAATTGACAAATTACATAAAGTATTTGACCTTCAGTTTGTCCATGTGTAAAATGGGTGCATAATCTATACCTAACCTTATAGGTTCAGTGTGAGGGCTAATTCCCATGAAGCTCTTTGAAGGGTGCCTGGCACTTACTAAGGGTGCTCCAAATGTCAACTATTCCTGTTATTCTGAAGTCAGAGAGTAATTTAAGTAATTAAAGTAATTTAAAGATTATAAGATTCAGCTGTACCATATTTTCCTACATAATGCTATCATTGCCACCTGGTTCCATTATTTACAAGCTTGTGACCTTAATCAAGTTTACTCAACCCTCTATGGCTCAATATCCACAACTACAAAAAGAGGTTTTTAATATTACATTTCTCATAACATTATTGTGAGCATTAAGCTAATTAACATATGTAAAACTCCTTGGATAATGTCTGGGTTTTTAAATCTGTTACCACTGCTGTACCCCAGAACCTAGCACACAGTAGGTGCTTTTGTTAAGTGGATGAATGGACTATCAGTAGCCACAGTAGGAAGAACTTATCACTTTAAAGTGTCGTGTTTTGATTGATACTGTAGTTCCAAAAACATGGTATTTTGTCACAGCATGATTTGATGTCATATGTGGTCACATTCATTAATGTCACCACTGATCTCATCCAAAAAAATATGTATCTGTAAATATTGAGAAGCCATCAAGCTCACAGTGGTGGGTACAAGCTTCCCAAAATTCCAAGTTTTGCTTGGTAGCTTGCATTTTATTATTGGCAACACATATTCTCTGTTATCTACCTTGAATTGACAGACCAACTTTATTCATTTTCAAGAAAATGTCTGTTGCATATCCAAGTCTGAATAACCCTAGTTTTCCTGACAGCTCTTCTTTCAAGTAAAAATGGTGTTACTCGGGAAGAATGACTGGTTCAACTTGGAACTCACTCTCCTAAGTGTTTCAGTATACTGCAGAATTATTTGTGCATAGTTCTCATTTTGTCATACAGAATATTTAAAAAGCTTATGGCTTTTAAAGAGTCATAGAGTCAAAATTAACAAAATTGATAACTTTTAGCACTTCAAGAATCACATTCTTGAAGTGTGTTTCTAACAATGAGTGTGTAGAATGAATAATCCAGTGATTTCTGGTACACTGGAAGTTTGGTGCCAATGTCTTGATTTGTATGACGATAACAGCAATTTTTTTCATCATTGCTTTTGTATAAAGTGCAGATGTCATCTCAGTGAAAAAGGTAGTAACCTCTTAATATGATTATGAAATTATTTTGACCTCGGGACACTCAAAGGGTCTTGGGGAACGCCAGAGACCTGTGGACTATGCTTTGAGAATCACTTAGCTACAGAAACATTCAGTAGATAAAACTGGCCGGTGAAAGGGATAGCAGAGTCAAGGATGACACCATTTCCCATTCTAAGAAAGTGAGTAGGTACAGACGCCATTGCAGAGGAGGGAGGGAGGGACTAGACGGAGAGCGGTTTTGTGGTGGGAAAGATTAGTTCCATGTTTGGCATGAGGCATCTAGAAGATATCCTATTTGAGTTGCACATCTTAGGACATCTTGTGCAATTGTTCATTCAAGAAAGGTTACTAGAACATCCACTGTGTGCTCAGAATGAGAGGAATGTTTTTCATTCCTAATTTTTTAATGCAGAAATCATTTTCTTAGTGAAATTGTAAGCTTCTTTAGAGGATGACCTAAATTATATATTTAGAAAAAAATTGTATGAATCTAATACAATGCAAGACATTGACAAAATATCCCAGTTTACAAAAAATGATATTCTCCTTCCTGACTTCCCACAATGACATATAGTTTTCTTCCACCATTTATCCCAAGTTAGACGGTAGATACAGTCATTTTAAACTTTATTATTAATCAGGAAAATGCAAATTAAGGTCACAGTGAGATATTGTATAGCCAATAAATTAGTGAAAATTTAAAAATCTGACAGTACCAAGGGTTGAGGATAAAGTGGATCACTGGGGAAATGAAGCATCCCCTATGACTCAGTATATGTACATACAATATATATGCATATATAGAGCCATGCTTACACATATGTGTGCATGTATATATACCTATTTGTACATATGCATGCATATACATGTGTGTCTATATCTACATGTCTGTGTATATGTATCTAAGTATAAAACTGAAGATAAGATGACCCTGGACTAATCATCCAACTAGCAGAACACAAGCACTCCTGATAAGATGGTTTTTATCAGAAGTGCTTGTTCTCTGCTACTTAGAAGATTAAATTGAAACTACCATTTGGAAAACAATTCCCTTTAATCCAGAAAATCCAGTTTCAGGGATATACCCTGCCAGAAATCTAGCACAAGTTTACCAAGGGAACTGTACAAGAATGATGATAATATGTTAATAATGGCAACTTAAACGACCATCAGTAGGAAAATATCTAGTGGTATAGTCCCACACTGGAAGACTATATGGTGGTAAAAAAAATGAATGAACTACTGCTACATGCAGCAGCATCTTGAAATCATAAAAATACAAACTTTAAAGAAAAAAAATCCCAAAAGACTACATGCAGTATAATACCTTATGTTCAAAGCAAACATAACTTTAAATACATAATAGTGGATAATACCTATTTGATAAAACTATACAAACAATAAAACAGGACTACATTTAACCAATAATTTTAAGAAGGTGTTTTCTCCTGGTGGGTGTGTAGACAAAAATATATGATATAGGAGGAATATATAGGTCAAGGCAATGATAAAGGTAACCTATGTTTTAAATTGGGAGGTAGATAAATTAGTCTTTGTTATAATGGCAGAATACACACAAATGATATACATATTTTTGAGTATTCTTAGGTTTATAACAAATAATATTAAAATACGATAGGAGGAAATGTTTCCTTGTTAAGCCTTTACTTTAAGATTTTGTAACTTTCTTATTTTTCACATGTATTGTAAATACAAATTTATCTGCATGTCTCCTAATAAATTATGCGAGTTTCCAGGGCAAAAATGTTATTTTAGTCATGTTTACATCTTGCCTTAAAACAAAAGAATTTCTAGGCTATATTATGCACTAAAGCTATTGTTTGCTAATCAAAAACAATCAGAATGAATACATAAATAGAATCTGCCTTCTAGATTGATCCGTAGCTGAAATAATTCACTGATTTTTTCACTTCTGTTCTTGCCAAAGGATATTAGCTATTATTTGGCAGTTAGGCAACATACATATATCTGTATATCAAATCCTAATTTTTGTTTATTTGAGACAAGGTCTCACTCTGTCACCCAGGCTGGAGTGCAGTGGCAAGATCATACCTCACTGTGGGTCTCAACCTCCCTGACTCAAGGGATCCTCCCAAGTAGCTGGGACTACAGACCCACACCACCACGCCTGGCTAATTTTTTCTGTTTTTTCTGGAGATGCGGTCTTACTTTGTTGCCTAGGCTGGTTTCAAATTCCTGGGCTCAAGCAATCCGTCAACCTCTACCTCCCCCAAATGTACTTTTTTTTTTAATAGTAGAAAGATTACTGAACCAATTTTGAATAAGTTTATGGGGTGAGTGCACCTCAACCCAATACTACAGAGGATTAAAATCTATACTAAGATAGTCACTGCAATTATTTTCATGTTAAGATGAGGTATCAGAACATTTGTAAAATAAATATGTGGCTTTCTGTTAATAATTAGCCACTGAATATGTCAAGTTAATCACATCATTATGTCTTGCTGTAGCTTCACATGAGAAACTTGCAAGTTTGTTTTGTACAATGTTGTGTCTTAAACACTGTGTGTGATCCATCTGTCCTCTGAAATTACTTGCAGTCACCTCCCATCACCCATCAGTGTTCTTTCGGGAATCATACAGATTAATAGAGTTCTCACTTCCGTGCTGTGCCCTGAACGTTTTCAACTTTAATATAGTCCTAAAGGTGGGGAACAAGGACAAGTGTATGCCCACCAAGAACTGGGAGCTCTCTACATTTTGTCTAGCTGAAGTAATAATCAAGTTTATTGGCGTAGGCAATGTCTTGTAGGTCCCTTTTCCCATTAACTTGTGGTGTGAACAGTTGTCTTGAGGTTAGGAGGAAAGGTGATTTAAGGAAAAAGAAGGAACAGAGGGATGGAACATGTATGTAGCCCTTTCTTTCTGAATTACGTCTCTTTGTTTGGCGTTCCTTCCTCTGGGTGTTTTGTTGCATTGGCCATGGTTGAGCCCAGCCTTTATTGATCCCCCTGTCCCACCGACACTGTGTGATGGAATGCAAATGTCTGGAATCACTGGGAATGCTTCATAAAGTGTGGAGCAGATCTAGAGAAAGGTTGTGAAAATGCACAATGCTTTTCCATTGTCGTAGCTTAAATCAGACATTATTTACATATCATGAGGTGACTATATGTTTGAGTAACCATTTATATGGAAGATAAGAGAGTTTAAAAGTTCATTTTTTTGATAGAAAGTATTTTCTACTCAGTCGCAACATATTATATGTCAGTATTTCATCATATACCTTGCTTTGAAAGAACTTGAGTATGTATAGGTGTGTGTCTGTATATATACATATACACACATAAATGCATACATACATACACACCTATATATACATCTGTATAGATGTATGTATATGTACACACAATATATATGCATACATATATACATTACATAATCATGTATGTGCATATGCATGTATACATGCATGCATGCATTATATATTTATACATATGTGTGCATATGTGTGTATATCTATATGTATGTAAGTATAAAATTGAGGATAAGATGACCCTAGTATGCAACCATACCACTTGTGTTTCTTTCCCATATTGAAAATCATCAGTCTTTCCCTATTTCTGTAGAAAAAAATGACTTTACACTCAAAAAAGCTTATTAGGCATGTTAATAGTAATAATGTTCAATATCTGGAGATTAGCTAAGTAAATTGGCACCCAAACTAGTCAATACAAAAGTAGTTTATGAAAAAGCCACTAAATAACATGGCCTTTTTAATTGTTTATTGACAAAAATTCCAAAAGGGAAGTGGAGAAAATGGAGAAAGGCAATTGAATGCCAAGTAATAATCATTACAACCACTGAGGGATGGCTGAGAGTGGATAGTATTGATTGGAAAAAGAAAGCTTTCTTGGGATTCTGAGGATGTCAGTATCATTAATGCACAACCACTGAGAAAGATTTTAAAAGGTGAGACATAGACATCACCGTTAGAAATAACAGCAGGGCATTTTTTCAGGAAGCTTCTGGCCATTTGGTCAGTCAAGAGCTATTAATTTCAGTGAATTCTGCCTGCATGATATGTGCAGCCCTCTAGACAGGCCACCACCAATCCTAAACCTCAACATTCATTTGCTGTCTTACCACCTTAGTAGATTTCTCTCCGGGTTTTTGTTTTCACCAGAACCTTCACTGCATGATTTTGCTGGCTTACATGCTTCTTGTTTGCTATTTTTTAATCACAGTCCCATCAAATGCCCATTCTCTTTAATAAGATAAAGCAAGAGGCTGGGTACTTGGCTCATATGTGTAATCCCAACACTTTGGGAGGCTTAGCCAGGAGTTCAAGACCAGCCTGAACAACATAGTGAGATCCTGTCTCTACAAAAAATAATTTAAAACAACAAAACAGGTATCGTGGTGCATGTGGGTAGTGCCAGCTACTTGGGTGGGTGAGGTAGGAGGATCTTTTGAGTCTGGGAGGTCAAGGCTGCAGTGAGCCATGATCGTACCACTGCTCTCAACACTGTGTGACAGAGCAAGACCCTGTCTCAAAAAAAAAAAAAAAAAAAAAAAAAAGCAAGCCAAGAATTTGAGTCAAGAATATAAAGTGAATATAAAGCTCTGCATCTGCACCACAAGAGAAAAGAGTCATTGATAGAGTTTGCATTGTCGTTTTAAGAGTCCTTGTGACTAGCAGATGCTGAGAGAAAAACCAACATATTTTGTATTCTTGTTCCTCAAACTACTCATTATTATCTTGGTATGTTTCTAATATTTATTTTTTAAACTGACATACTTTAAAGTAAATATACTGAAAAAGGCATTATTCACTGACTGAACTAAATATTCCATTTAGAAGTCTGGAACTGGGGCTTTTTTTCTTTTTTTTTTTTTTTTTTTTTGTCCTCAACATGGAATAAGTCAGTGTGGAATATTGATTATTCATCTGAATATTTAAATCTTGGTTGTTGTTTTTTTTTAGCATGTGGTCTTTTTGGCTCAGAAAAAAATAAATTCATGTAAAAACCATTCTTTAATTTCAGAAGTATTTATTCAGCACTTCTTGTATTCAAAGCTTTCATGGTATTACATAGCACACAGGAATTCAAATGCAGCAGAGCATCTAAAACATAACCGAACAGATGCGTAGGCATGTGTTATGCTAATAGGAAAGCCTATGCACAGCATCACTTTAACCATAAACATGCTTCATTAAGATAATAGACATAGACAGGTAGGTATTAGTAATTGCACAATCACTTCTGCACCAACTTAAAGGTAGGTAGGTAGACAGAGTAGATTCATTCATTCATTTATTCATTCATTTTTACTGAAGAAGTAGCAAAAGGGAGACTGCAAAACTTCCTAAGATCCTCTTGAGGCAAAGCCAACACATTATATAGCACCTGTACTTCCCATGCTGCATTGCACACCTACTGCTTCCCAAATCTCTTTTCTTTCTGGAGTGTCCCCATGTCTTTCTGCTGGAATTCAGTTTAGACTCTTTGACTGTTCTCTCTACCCATTATCCTGACCAACACATAAAGGCATATAAGCCAAGCTACCCAGTAATTATACCCTAAAACAGTGGTTTTGAGTTCTTATTTTCTTTGTGTTTTTTATGAACTCACAATAAAACCTATATTTTGTCATGTGCCTTGGAATACAAGTAACCATCTTTCACACACACAGACACACACACAACTTTCAGGCCCAGGCCCTCTCCCATTCTCAATCAACATTCTTACTCAAGGGCATATCATTCAATCTCATGGATGGAAGCATACCTGCTGTCCACTCCCAAATTCACATCACTGTTTCTTCCATATGCCCCTTTTGAGTTCAAGGCTGTCTGTCTGACGTTTCCACTTATATGTTTCTCATGCACCCTGATTTCTCAACTGCAACTGAATTCTTAATTTTCATATACCTCCAAAACTGCTGTTCCTCAGTCTTTCCTTTTAAATAAATTCCTTAGCTATCAACTTAGTTGCCCAAACTGGATGTCTAGGAGTCTCTTTGGGTACCCCTTAGATTCTCCCATCACCATGTCCTATTGATTTAATATCCAAAATACATCTAAAATCCACCCACTTCTCTCCATTTTCACTTTTTCTTAAGGCTCAAGGACTTCCGTTTGCTTAACATGGCTGACTGTTCCTCAGGGTGCAGCTATAATGTTGCCTTATGTATCAGCTATCCACTGTCATGATAATGTTGTGTAACAACCACACAACCTCACTGGCATAAAATACAGCAGTAGGCATTTGTTGCTCTCACATTGGAGTGGATAGGGTTAACCTTGATGACTCTACTGGCCTTAGCTGAGTTCACTCACATGTCTGTGGATCAGCAAGCTGCTGGCTGACTTAGGATGGCTTCAGATAAGAAGACTGGGATGACTCAATTCTGCTTCAAGTGTGTTATCCTCCCTCAGGCTAGCTGGGAATGTTCTAATGGAAATGACAGAGGGACAACAGCACAAGTAGAGACATCAAGTACAAGTATTTTTTCAATGTTCTGGCATGCTACGTCTTCTAATTGTCCATTGGCTGAAACAAATCACATTTCTTAATTTGTGATCAAGGGATAGAGAATTAGACTTTGCTTCCTGAATGGAGATCTGCTAATTCCATAGTAAGGACAAGGATATAGGGAGGATGATGAATTAGGATGATTAAAGCCATCGACCTACCACACTAGGTCAGAAAGGCCTTTTCCCCAAAATTAGAGTCTCACCTCTCTCCCATTTATACTCTCTCATGGCACTCTTTCTATGATTTCATAGCCATTTGTTTAAAAGTGGTTATTTTTAAAGAACTAGGTGCTATTCAAACTTGTAAGCCCCCTGAGAGCCCAGGGAAAGGACCTCCCTTTTGTTTATTCACTCAGAGCCCAGCACAATGCCTGGTTCATTGTTAAGTGCTCAGTAAATGTGGAATGGAAGGCAGGGAAGAATTGGCAGTGGAATTCTCAAGGTGCAGATGATATATCCTCAGATAGCCCCAGGCTAGAGTGCTGCTTACACCTGCAGGTAAAGATAAGGACTTCAGCCAATAATTTGGCCCACCCCTACAAGGCCTCTGATTTCAGTGAGCCCTTTGGGAGATGCACGAGTTCCCGAGGCTGTGATCGTGATGTACTTCTCACCCTGACCAGAGTCGGGGCAGGAGTCAGTTCTACAATGTTGCAGTCAGGCGAGCCTTGCCTGCCTGCCTATTTCTACTGGTAAAACTTCCACCTGGAATTATTACAGGACCCAGTCAAAGCAGCTGGAGAAACTATGGTATCCCTGAAAATTCAGCTGTCCTTTGAGGAATGTAACCTACAACAATGTATACTCTGGTAGTGCCACGTTTCGCAATATCTTCCATGCCAAGGGAGGCATTTTTGTTAGTAAAACGTTCTTATAGTGCAAAGAGAAGAAGTTGCTTTTAAAGAGCTGAGTTTGGTGCCTCAAAATTTAATAGTCAAATCATTTACTATTTTCAAAGGTTTTCAGGGGAATTTAAGAACTAAGAAGGACTGAAAGATCCATAATACTTTCTTTTTCTAGCAAATTATGAATACAAGCAGCATTAGTACAGTTGAGTACAATTGCAAGGAATCATGGGGATTATAAATCCAATCAGAGAAAAGGCAGCCAGAATGTTGGTAAGAGAGCCACCACCCACTGCTCCACCATGACCTGCCATTCCACGTCCCATCCTATCCTCCACACACTAGACACATGCAACTCCTGCTGCCTCTGGGTCGTGATCCCCGTTGTCCTTCTGGTCATGCTGTTTCCACCATCTGGAATACCCTCCCCCACCTTTCCTGACAGTCCGGGCTCCACTCAACATCTAGGCAGTAGGTATAAATTTAAAATGTTCAAATACTTTGACCTAGTACTTTTGTTTTGAGGGATTTATCCTCAGGAAATAATTGGAGTTGTTCCTTGAGTTTGCACAGCAATATGCCAGGATGTTAGCAGTATTTACATCATCTCCAGGAGTTAGGATTTGGTGCTCAAGAATGTGGCTTTGACATCAGACTGCCTTGATTCAAGTCTTGGCTTCACCATTTGGTGGTTCTGTGACCTTGGACAAATCATTTAAGCTTTTTGCCTCAACTGCTTCATACCAAAGATAGAATTAATATCCACAACTACCTCCTAGATTTATTGGGAAGATCAAAAGTGTCAGTAAGTGTGAAATACTTTGAACAGTGCTTGGTGCTCAATAAGAACTCAGTACATGTAAGCACTTAGGCTTTCAAATAGATTCTTGAGAATTTTTCTTCATTTTCTTGCTTTAGTTGCTACTAGTGGAAGGATTAGAACCTTCTCTTTGTATTCTTTGCAATCTTTAACCTAGTGTTTTAGATATATTTGATGTTCAGTGAACAGTTGTTAATGTGTCAAGAAAAATAATGAAGGTTCTTAAACTAAACTAAATTTTTTATGGAGGAACACAAGCCAATTTGCTAATTTGGGGAGCTACTTTTCTTTCATGATAGCATCTGCAGATGTCATGACAGTTTTTCAAGACCCTGGCAACTTGATAATGTGGCCCAAATATGGAGCCAATTTAATTCTGCTATGAGTCCAATTAAACAGGCTAGATTAGGTCAAAATTAGACGTTTAATTATACTTTATCTAATGTCAGGAGTCAGTGTTGTGCTTTAGCTATTTAAAACTTTAGCTTTCAATTAGAAATTGGATAGCAATGCATTGAGTGCATCTCTTCATCCATCATCTTTTCAGAATGTGAATATCTAGCTTTTTTTCTCTTTTGATTAAAGAGCATTCCAATCATTCCTGCTTGTATAAGTTGTAAGTTGCACACTCTAATGCCTTTTCCATTTTTAATTTTATTTTTTAAGATGAGCCTTTATTTATCCATATACAAATTGTGTCAGAAAACAAAATTGTTTGTGTTTTTCAAATAAAAACTAGGGTCCCTTTTATTTTTTGAGGAATGATTTTCTTCATTAAATATTGTAGTATACCATAACATAACATGTGGACATTGGGATGGAACTTTAAAGATGGTGAAAGACAGTCTTGATACAATAAGATTGAAGATGAAAATAGGCTAATAGAGTTGCAACCAATTATACTGGCTGCACCTACTGCTATGCTGTGAGGTAGGGATCAATGACAAAACTTGGTATACTTCTAGAGATTGGAACTATCTGTACCAACCAAGGTAAGCAGTAGCCTTTCCTTGTAAAAGCAGAATTGATTCCATCTTAGATATCCTCTGTATGTCCCTGAAATAGAAGTTCTGCTCCCATGAACAGCTTCTGAGAAGATAAGAAGAACATCTGGGCTGAAAGAAGGTTTCCTGTTTCCTCCTTGTTACCTTATTCTTTGTATAGATCTGGGGTTTCAAAGTAAAGGTCGTGATTTTATCTCTTCAGTCATTTTGTTGCTGGGCCCTATCTACCTTTATGGCAAGTGTTGTTGCTATTTCTTAAAACTACCAGTAGATTTATACTTACCTGCCTGAGCAGATGGAAGCTCAGGAGTGCCGCAAAGATGAATATAGATTTTAAAAGAAGTTTAGTTAAGAAACTAGGGAAGTGATAAATCATGGCCCTCGGTTAAACAGAAAAGAAACTCATTAATTGGAATACTGCATTCTGGTTAAGTGACATTTTACTCTCTTTTTTTGTATGTAGTGCATTACTTCTTTCATTAAAGGACTACAGAAACACAATATAAAGAAAGTAATTTAAAAATCTCCAAACAGTGAAAATACTACTTTTTCCCCTTCAAAATGGTTTTTTATGTCCAGTTTGAGCTACATTTTTCTTCCTTAGTAAAATCAGCAGGAACTTTCAGGTGGCTGAAATCCACCCTGTGCATTGTTGCTGAGAACATTTATAGCACATTGTTCAGAACAGAATAGCTGAGAACAACAGAGGGCTCTTCAAATGTGCCTCATTGAACCCCAAATGGGAGATGTGTTTTTGTCATTTCAAAGTTTCGGCAGTAGGGTCTAGGATTCAAAGCAAATACCAGCTCCTGCAGAACACAAGCCTTAATTAATTTCCAGCAGGAAATGAGTGATTGCCAATAAGCCATGAATTAAAATGGGACGGTGCACCAAAGACTAGGTCATCATCTCAAATGAACAGCATTTCTTGCTGTTTTCTTGAAAGATGAAAGAATAGCTGAGCAAGCTCCCATGACAGCTGTCTGTCTGTAAGGGGCTAACTGGTATGGACAAACACCGAACAATAAGTCCTGGCCCAGCAAAAAATAGGACCAAATCTGATGGACTCAAGGGCATTTTGTCAGTATCTCCATCACATAGCCTATGATTTTTATGGAGAATCTGTCTATTTTCTGGCTTCATTATTTCTCGTGTTGTCATTAAGATTCAGTCTTGAGAAAGTCCTTAAAGGTCAGCCGTTTCCATCATTCAGTCAGTGCTTGCAGTGCACTGGGGCTACTTCTGCCAAAGGGGTGTCCAGGTGCTGCTTGAACTCCTCTTGTGGCCAGAAAATACCCCCCTCCAAGAGCAGCCTGTTTCATCTCTGAGCAGCTCAACCAGTTTTCATTTTTTCTTAAAATTGAGCAAAAACGAATCCCCTGCTGCTTAGATCCATTGAGCCTGGTTTATCCCTGAGGGCCAAACACAATGAATCAAAAACCTTCTTCTGCTTGATAGCTCTTTAATAAAAGGGGAAGGCAGGTCTCACACTCCCCCTGAGGGGCCTCTTCTGTGGGCAAACATCTCTGAGCTTTTCATATCTTCTTTGAGAGTGCTTTGTGTGTATGTGTGTGTCTGTGTGTGTCCACTTGCTCTTATGTATATTCTAATTACTCTTATAATAAATAGCCAATACATACAGAGTGCTGCCAGTGGGCCAGGCAATGTTCCCAGTGCTCCCATAATTTTCACAACACCTGTATAAACTGGTTACTAGGATTATCCCATTTTACAGAGAAAAAATGAGGCACAGAGAGGTTAAAAAACTTGTTCACCAGGATCTGCGTCCACTATTCCACACTCTTAACCACAGCACTCTATAATGTTTCTCATGTCCTCATTTGTCTATTTCAACCATACTTGTCCTGGAGACAAGAGCCATTGCTAGTTTTCTATGGGAAACTGACATCACTGTCATGTACTCCACATGGGCTATATGCTAGGAACTATAGATGTGTTGGTCTGATTAATCTTTACAACAGTCAGCAATCATTGTTTTCAAGGATTTGTTGTTTGATCCAGCACTTCCCCATCCCATCTCCATTAATCATTAATTATGTTGTTAATTAAGAACACCTGTACTTAACTCATGCTCATGCCATTCCTTTTCCAGAGCTATTTATTGTCTATATTTTGGAGAACTTTATTAAAATGGTTAATCCAGAACTTTTTGTTTGGGCCAAATGAGCAAAATGCATTGCTGGTTTATGAAGAAGACCTTTTTTTAGTAAGGAGACAGTTTTTCATCTTTTCATAGCCAGCAATTAAAGCCACATGACATAGGAAGAACTTATTCAAATTCTTTCTGAGCAAAATACTCTTCCTACTGAGAAATGTGCTCAAAGTGGTTAAAGACAATGGGAAGCGGCAGAATTAGGATTTGAACTCGTATGCTTCTGGGCCAAAACCATGGAGTTCCCAGTGTGCAAACTCACATTGGGGTTTGTAACCACGTGCGGCTCCCTGCAGGTGCCAACCAACTGTGGTCAAGGCGGAAGGCATCCACTTCCTGTAAGGCACAGCCCTGCTAGTCGCGACCAGTGCCCTCTAGTGGTCCGATAGAAAGGGTAAGGTGAGCTCTGGTTTATGATTTGACTTGAGGCATTCAGAGGCTAAACATCCACGAGGTTGGTTCCCTGAATCCCCATAAACCTTGGTATTTACATCTTTTCCTCAACTCTGAGGCCCTCACCCTATATCTGATGCAATATAGAGTCAGCCTTTAGCAACAGAATCGTATACTGAATAGCTCATTTCTGTGCCGCTGCAGTGGTTAGCTTTGTTTTTACAGAGATGCACACAAGAAAAAACAGTCTGAGACTAGAGTTTGACTTGTGGGCGGCTAAGATAAACTGAACCCATGTGTGTGGTATCCTCATGATTGGGGGCAGCAGCAGAGAGTGGACTAGGATGCTACCAGAAATGAGCTTCAGGAGCATAAAAATAAGAACTGGTTCTTTGACATCTGCCTCCGTTGAGGTGTTTAAAGATTTGTTGGGATTAATGCATTTCTCATTTGAAGTTTAAACACTCTCAGAGGATGTCCAGTGATAGACTATTCTCATTATAGAATGAATTGCTTCATTGGGTTGCACTTTGCAAAGATTGGCTGCAGGGAATAAGTGATTTGTTGGGAAAGAAGCAGCAAAAAAGGGTAGACTCAGTGTCTACTGAGCAAAGACTCAGTGTCTCAGACAAGTCTTCAACTTTTCCTCTCCATCCAAAATGAATTCATTATGACTGAGAGGTTCTGGTTGGACTCCTGGAGACATTTAGGAGTGCCCCAGAAATGCCACCTGCAGGTCACTGGTCATGTCAAAGTAAAATCTGCACAGGTCAAATATAAGAAGGAAACTTGTTTCTTTTTAGTCAGATTTACTTAAGTTTTGGACTGGCTCCTAGATTGGCTTCTCACTTTGGGCAAGCCCCTTAATGTTTGCAATCCTCAATCTTTTTATCTGTAAAGTGGGGCTTGTAATGCTTACTTTGTGAGACTGTCTTTGAAATCAAGCAAAGTAGTGTCTATAACTCGAAATAGTTTAGTGCAGACATATAATAGATGCCCCATCAAATGGGATTATATTAAAATTATTGTTTTAATATTAGGTTATGAAAATATTGCAAAGTGAATGAACTCTCCTCTTACACAGTTTTTTGTTCAATTTTGCACGTGAACAGTTTAAGGAATCTTTGAATGGGATTTTAAAAAATACTTGATTTGGAGGCAGTGAATCCTTAAAAGCTGAACCATGAAATGTTACCATCAGGGAAGAGCTGCTGCTGCTGCCATTTGCAAGCATTAATGAAATCCCCAAGAATTAAGCTAGGACCCAGTGCATTCTTAACAAGGCGGTTTGGAGTTTTCAGATACATCTTTATTTCTTCAGCTCATTTGTGAATACTTATCTCTGATTTAAATCATTCAAATGACTTCAGAAACACAATGGAAGCAGAGCAGAACTAAGTGTTTCCAACTGTCAGGTCTGGTGAGGGATGATGTAAAATGGGACATGTAGCTGGCATCCTGCATGGTCTCTAAATAGAATTAACAAAAGCTTCCACGTTTCAATGGCTAAAGATAGTATTTATTGTAAAGGCAGCATGACTGAGGACCTAAGGGTGGGAGTGGGTTGGGTGGGCATGGGCACATGTGGGTGCAGGCAGGGCATTCTGAGGGGTCATTTGAAAGGCTCTTCATCTCTGGATTCAGCTTTAACTGGTTCCAAAATAATGAAGCAGAAAATGGCTTTCCTTCTCATTTTGGTGTCAGCTTCAAATGAATTATGGATACTAAAACTACAGAGGTAATACTGATTGAAGAATTGAACAATCCACTGATTAACTACAGATTGTCAATTGGAATAATCTGTCAAAGATCTGACTGCCCACCTTTAGGATTTAAACAGTACTTCAGTGTTAATGAGGTTTTGAATTTTTTGTGCTTTTAGTTTGGTGTACTTTTTAAAAATTATTTTTGAGGGTTTTGGGTGTGTGTGTGTGTGCTTTGTTTTGTGTATAGTTTTTTTTTTTGGTCCAGCATTTCCCCACCTCATCCCAATTAATCATTAACTATGTTGTTAGCTAAGAACACCTGTACTTGACTCATGGCAGTTTATTCCTTTTCTAGAGCAATTTATTGTCTGTATTATAGAGATTAAATATCAAAGTAGTTATTCCTGAACTTTTTATTTGGGTCAAATAAACAAAATACACTGCTGCTTTGTGCTTTATGCAGATGACTTTCTCCTGGTAAGGAGACAGTTTTTCATATTTTCATAGCCAGCAATCAAAACCACATGAGATAGAAAGACCTTATTCTAATTATTTCTGAGCAAAATACTTGTTCTTTATTTATTATTTAATAATCACGTATGTAGCACTTATCATCTGCCAAATGATTTATAGTCTTTGTAAATATTAACTAATCTTCATAGAGACTTTCTGAGTGAAGAACTATTAATGTTCCTGTGTTACAGATGAGAAAACTGAAATACATGGAGGCTACATAACTTGTCAGAGATCACTAGTAAGTGGAAGAGGTGAGATCTGCAGCTAGATAGTGTTCATAGCTTAATCAGTGCTCTCTCAGTACTTTTTGGTCATACCTCTTAATTAAGCCTAATAAGAAAAAGAAAAAAATAATGCCTGCCAATCATAGCATTGTACTTCTTCTGCCTTTATAGCGTGATTCATTTTGAATCCCAGATAGGGACTCATAGATTCTTTTTTTTTAATATTTAAAAAATCTCAAATTTGGTTACTTAAAATCCATGTAGATTTTTTTTTAATGTGGACCTAGAGCAGAATATTATTGGAAAAAAACATTGTGAATAAGTAAACAGTGTGGTTCATGGGATCATCAACTGTTAGCACTGGGAGGAATAGTATTTTTCTTACCCTTTTATTTTGGGGATGAAGAATCTGAGGTGGGAGAGTCTCTGGTTTTATATAACCATAGGTTGCCCATGACTTGCTTTCTGAGTAGACTGGGGGAGATACTTGCATAAGAGAAGGACTTGTGTGAAAACGAGGGTATGGTTTTCTAAGAATGATTTGATTAATCCTTGGAAATGTCATTCTAAGAGGCACAGAGGGAAGTCCTCTCTACCCCCAGAATAATGCACAAGACTTTACTGATCTACAAGGGTCATGCACATGGAACTAAGGACAAGAGAATTCCTATGCCCCTGTAATGGCCTACATAGGAAAAGCATTTTTCTTGAATAAGAAGACATCCTTAGGATTTCTACAAATATAGTTCTTATAACTAGAAATAGTAAAACAATGTCATATTTGGATGACTGTATTTAGACTGGCTAATAGGTTTGTTAATTGGGGCTACAAATGAGAAATAGAGGTCCCTCGATAATCTAGTCCATTGAAGTGTCAAGTTTAAGTCTCCTGGTTCAGAATTAAAGGGAGCAGCCATAGGGTGAGAAGCAATCTGTGTCCGTAATCCCGTTGACAGCAGTTTTCTTCAGGCTTTGATTCATAGCTCATCTGCTCCCTGCTGATTGCCCTGAGCTCAGCAATGCCATGCTGGTTTCCATGGTGTTGATTTGCATACCAAACCAGGACTTGTATTTTTGTGTTTGCCTCACACATTTCCAGTGCTAAGTGTTCTTCTAAGAAAGGGATTAGCACACTAGCCAATTAAGGGAGTTTGCCAGAAATAAAGCACCCAGGGAATTTTTCTTCAGGTTACATATTGCTACTGCTATGCCTAAGTACTGACGTGGTTGATTGGTTTTCTTAGGCCAGCAATGAGTCTTAAAGATAAAATGTCTGCTGTATAATCTTTAGTGGGGATTTAAAAAATCTGTCTTTTAATCAGTTTCCAATAATTCAGTGATTAAAAGAAAGATTTGTCGTGGAGCAGAAATGGATTTCAAGAAGTTTACCTTCAGAGGTTTTGTTTGTTTTTGTTACGGTGGGTCTTTCCAGTGGAAAAAATTTCCCCAACCCTTTGAGAATATTTTCTTTAAAAAACCAGGTTTTTTAAAGAAATTATCTAAATTATCTAAATTAGCATTCTAATCAACTTGAATCATCTGAACAAGAGCTGGAAAATGTTTAGTTGTAAATTTCACCAATGAATACTACTTAGCAATATAAAGTTGAATAAAGTTCAACTGTTAGTCCCAAGCTTATGGATCAATCCCAAAACATGATGCTGAGTGAAAGAAGCCTTATGCCAAGATTGCATTTAGATGAATTTCTAGGACACACCAAATTAATCTATGGTGAAAAAAGAAACAGCAGTTACCTTTGGGTGCTAGGGCAGGGCTGACCTGGAAAGGGGTATTTGGGGGGCTGTCTAGGGTAATGAAAATGTTCTGCTCATCATCATTTATTTTTTTTTTGTTTCTTTTGTAATTTCCTTTTTTATTTTAGATTTAGGAGTTACATGTGCAGGTTGGTTACAAGGATATTTTGTGTGATGCTGATCCCTTCACCCAGATAGTTTTCTATTGATCTCGTCACCAGATGGTTTTTCAACTCTTGGCCCTCTCCCCCTCTCCCTCCTTTTGGAGCCCCCAGTGTCTATTATTCTCATCTTGATTTCTGTGTTTACCCAAGATTTAGCTTCCACTTACAAGTGAGAACATGTGATTTTGATTTTCTGATTTTGTGTTAATTTACTTAGGATTAGGGCCTCTAGCTACATTCATGTTGCTGCAAAGGACATGATTTGTTCTTTTTTGTGGCTTCTGCATGGTGTTCTATGGTGTATATGCACCCCCACTGGTGGGCACATAGGTTGATGCCATGTCTTTTCTGTTATGAATAGTGGTACAACTTTACATCACTCTCACCAGCAGTGAACAAGCTTTCTCTTTTTTCTATAGCATTACCAACATCTTTTATTTTTTGGCTTTTAATAATAAAAATGATCCATATTTTGTTAGGAGTTTAGGTCACCTCTATGCATTCGGCAAAACTTGTGAATGCTCACTTAGGATGTATTCATTTCACTGTATATAAATTTTACCTCAATGTAAAAAAATTGTAAAATGTTCTTCATTGTAAAATCTAAAGCGATTGTTATCAAATACTTAGAAATACTAGAAACTGAGAAAAGGTGTATGATTTGTAGCAGTTCAATTAGCAGAATTTAGAAGTTACGTGTAGATATGTTTATTCTGTTGTTTCAAATATTTATATGACTCTCTAGAGCCATGTGGGAAGATGTCTGCTTCCAGAAGTGCTGCATTCATTCATAGTTTTATGTGGTCAGGGAGGATTTGACTGAGTTGGAAAGTGGACAATTTTGACTTCACTTTTATCCATCTTCCTTTTTAGAAATGAGAGAAAAGGCATCTGTGATTGTGCCTTTCATTGGGTGGGATTCAAAACCTTGTTTCTCAGGGTGAGCTTAGGGTTCATCTCTATTAAACGCATCATTTCTCAGACTTTGGCATGTCTAGTGATTTGGAAAGCCCTTGGACTTTGCAAATGCTTCTATCACTCCGGAGTGATCTTTTGCCCTTATCAGTACTTTGTCTTTTTTAAGTTGCCACTTGAACTTGGGTAAGAGGCCAAGGAGGTGGTGGCTGAGGCAGTCAAATCTTGTGGAAGATGGGTGTCAATGGATGCCCTGAAGTTAAGGTTGGTCCATATTCCGCAACTGACAAAAACGCATATGCAGTTGTGGGCCCAGAATTGGAGTGATGGAAAAGACCTTGTGTAATGTCTACACAGGAGAAGAGTGAGCCTTTGAACTCCAACTGCCTTGTGAATTTCCTTCTCTTTTGATGTCCCCTCTTCCTTCTCACTACTCAACCTCTAAGTCCATGCTGGTTGCATATACAGATAACAGTGAATTGCAGAAGATATTATAGGTGGCCTATCCAGATCCATGTCACCTGGTCTATGCTTTTAAAGCCAGCTGCTATGAGGATTAGTTGGGAAGACTCACAGCTGCCTTCATTCTCAGAGAATTACCTTTGATTGATGGAAGCTATCTAGCCAAGGACAGTTATAGATCTACCCACCCACCAATGACATCCCCTCTCCCTGCCTCCTCACACCTACCCCTCAAGCACACACACAGTTCTTCTATCCTCCAAAGCCTACAGGACTATCCCATTCTCACAGTTAGGATTGATTCTGTGGTACCTTTCATGCTCTAGAGTTCTCTATGGGATCAGGCCAAAGACTGCACTTTATTTATCTACTTCATGAAGATGGTAAAGAATCTCAACAGACCTTCAAAGAGACCAAGGTTTGCATCTAAGTCAGGATCAATGATTGCCTCTAAGAAGAAATTATACCTGTAATTAGGTGTTGGCTATGTTAATGTTTTGCCTGCTCTGAAGCTACTGCATGCAGTGCTTGGGGAGTGCCACTCTTCTTACAAGAGACAGAACCAAGAGAAATGACCCTCCCACATAGTAACATGGGCAAGAAAAACAAGGCAAATCATATTTATTTTTAACATTTTACTGTTCTTAAAAGGGCATCGTTTATACTCATTCCGTCTGTAGAACTTTCAACACAAGGGACGCATACCGAAGTAATATAAACCTGACCTTGAGTTATTAGAATATGGCAAAGACTTTGTCATTCCTGAGAGCCACAAGCCTCCATCTTTTTTTTTTTCCGGTCTCTCTTAAAAAAAAAAAGAAGACTTCAATCATGCAATCATTAGTCAGCTCTTCTGTGCTTGAAATTATCTCTGTTTGAAGAATGGCTGTCCTCTTCAAAATGTTTGACATTACAGAGTCACAGAAAAAGTATAATTCTTTATTCTGTGCATTTAATTATGTTGAAAATGATGTCATATATATTTGTATTTAATAAAATGTGAAAGGAAAGGAAAATAATTTCTTTTCAGAATAAAATGTTGGTGCCCTGGAGGGTTTCTCAGCCTGCCTGCAGCATGAATTTTACTTAAAGCAAAAAGCGCTAGTGTTTTTTTAAATATAGTGGGATACAACAGAAGAGAACTATATCAATCATCTTTTTGTAAAATAGTGCTGTATAACAAACCATCTGAAATTAAAATAATTAAATTAGCTCCGATATCTTTAGTTTGTCAGCATACACTGGGCTCAACTGGCAGTTCTTCTGGTTCTGGCTGGGCTCACCTGTTCCTGGCAGCTGGCTGATGTTTGGGATGATGGAGACAGTGGGGCTACATGTCTCTCATTCTCCAGCAGGCCACCCTGAGCATGTTCTCATTGTGGTGACAAAAGAGCAAAGATGAGAGAAAGCAAGGTACTTACATCCTTTGAAGCCCCCACCTGTGTCTTCCTAAGATCTTATTGGCTAAAGACTGTCACCTAGTAAAGCACAGGGTCACTGTAGGAGGGCATTAAAAGATTAATGACCAAGGATGTGAATGCTGGCAGGAGCAAAGAATTGGACACATTGAGGCAATCTACCTTATATAAGAATATACATAAATATGAAAATTTCATCAAGTGAAATATGAAGCTCTCTAGATAGAACCCCAAAGCTCCCAATGTAACTTCACATATTCTCCCTGTTTTCTTTCCAGAATCTTGCTCCTACTAATTGGCCTTGACCTTTCTTATTTTGAACACTTCATTTCTCTTTCTTGAAATATCTGCTTTTCTTTTCTATCCAAATCCAAAATATTCCCCAAAACCCAGCTGAAATTTATACTTTCCTAGAAGCCTACTATCTGTGTCATCGTTCAACTTTGTTTGCATATTACTTTATAGTCATGATTATTTTTATTTGTGTAACAATGTCTTCTTGCTTCAATGAAGTCTAAGCTCTTTCAAGTAAGGAATCATGTCTTATACTTATTTGACTCTCCTGAAGTAGGCATATTGTGTAGTAAGAGTTTAATAGTAAGTTGATTGACAGGTATTTGACGGGTAGTTCACTTTTCAAAGTTCTATGCTAATCTCCTTTTCCTTGTCTCTACCAACATTATCTTCCTCTACATCCGAGATGGCATCTTGAGTATCATCTTCAGTCCATTAGTAACAGCTGTCTTGGGGAAGAACAACTCTAGCCATAACTAGGAAGGGTTGAAATGAGTGCTGCTATAGATTTGTAATGTCTGCCATAAATACAGGAGGGGATAGGCCATTCATAATTACTATCGAAACAGTTCTTAATTTTTTTTGGAGTGACATCACATCTTCTAAACTCAGTGGAGAAGTAGTAGTGATATTCATTGAAGGGAAATGATAGTGATGGCAAAATATTAGAAGATATGTAAGAAGCCATATATTCAGGAAAAAACACTTAATAATAGGCAGTATTGTGCTTACAGAGGGGCTGTCAGCCAATGGACCTGACTTCAAATTCTGGTTCTGCTGATTAGTATCACTGTGACTTTAGGCAAGCTATATAACCTTTGCCTGCCTCAGTTTCCCCATGTGGTAATAAATGGCACCAAATAAGGGTTGTTTTGAGTGTTTAATGAATTAATATACCCAAAATGCTTAGCATTTTTCTTGGCCTATAGTAAGCACTGAATAAAATACTAGCTACTATTTTTTATTAAGCAGTGGTAAAAATTACAAATAAGTAAAACATACCTTTAAAGTTTAGATAAAATGTAACTCCTCTACCTGGAAATCTTACACGAGGGCAGTTGATGAGAGGAAGGGGAAGTGAGTGACCCTGGGTCTAACAGAGGGTTAGGCTGGTCCCATGATACCAGGAACAACTTTGAGCAATGATTTTGCCAGCTACTGGCACTTTATTTCTGTCAGATTCAATCAGAGATGCAGAGCCGCTAATAAGGATTGGTTACAGGAATTTGACCTTATGAAATTGTGGGAGTTGTTAAACAGCCCCTATAAGTCTGTAGTCTTCACATCTGAGAATGGAGCTCAGAGTCCACAGGGAAGGAAGGATGGATGTAAAGTTGGGGAGAGCAAGGCAAGCTGGAGCTCATGAGCTAGAGCCAGACTTTATGAGACCAGACTAGAACTCAGTTCAGTTCTCACTTCCTCCATCCTTGGACTAAGCAGGGATCCTGCAGGAGAAACTGGTTCCCTTCATCATGGAGCTGAACACGTCTCAGACCAAGGAGGTGATGGATTTGAAGGGGCAGAAAAAGGTGAAGCAATTGTATGACAAATAAGTAAGCCACCAAATAAGTGACAAAGGGCACCTGCCCTGACCTGAATGGGAAGAGCAGTAGGGCCACTTTATTTCTTTTTTCCAGCTTTTCTGCAAAATGTCTCTTGTGGCTCATCTAATTATAAATAGTAGGAAATCTTGTTAACCCTAGTTAAGCTGACACATTGAAAAGTCTCCATACTCCTCTCTAATGACCATGTGGTACAACAGAAAGAGAATTGGCCTTCAAGTCAAAAGATCTGGCAGTGTAATCTTAGCCAAAATCACTTACCCTTTCTGTCATGTGTTCAGATCTTAGTTTTCTTATGTATAAAATGAGGGGAGAAGGTAGGCTTTTTCATCCTTAAGATCCTTTCCAGCTCTTGGTCTGTAATTTTGTCACCTTACCGCCTACCTTCATTAAGTTTCTTGTGTCTACCTGTCTTGCTTACATATTTCCTGCGATTTTGCCCTAAGACAGCCAGCCAAGCCGAAATGAGCAGTAGGCAAGGGAAAGAAGCCTTAGTGTTTGCCTAAGCACTCAGGGCTGCTGAAGTCAGATGCTGAAGGCAAAGGGCAACCATAAGTGATTGAATTAAATATTTACTGTGTTAACCATGACCACTCATGGATTTCAGAGAAAGCTGACCATATTGACTGGAGTTTTCACTCAGTTTTTCTAATGATATGCAATCTTAACTAAATCTGCCAGCTCTCAGGGGGTTGAACACTATTCAACAACATTAATTTCTTTGTCTACTTCCAGTTACAAGAAATTATAATCTTGGCAGTTTTATTCACCTTGAATAAGCACTTGTATGCTTTATTGATATCTGGCAGAGCTGACTCCTTCCATGCAAAGACCCACTTATGTTTCTGACACTGGTAGCTCTACAGAGTGCTCGACCTGCAGATCAACATTTGCTGGACGTTCTAGGGGAAGATGTTATTTCTGAATATGGTGGGATAGAAAGTTCCAAGAAAACTCAAAGAAATTGTGTTTATATGCTCTTACACACATTTTTTTGGTCCTCTCCCCTCAAAATCAGTGAATGAACCAGTCCTGAAAAGATACTTGGCACAGTTTCACAGTCTCTTATTGACAGTTTCCTCTTTGGAATTCATCTAGCCTGGAGAGAATGATCTTGCCTATAATGCCTCCTTCTTTATGGCATACAATCAATTAGTGCTTATCCCAGTATTTAAGACCCAGCCCCCTCACCCCAATTCAGGACAACTCTGTAGGTCAGACTCAGCCTGGAGTTCCCATGAGGTCGGCTGAGACCTCTTTGGCAACTGAGACATAGCCAAACTTCTTTTATTCCAACTATTCCCTTCCATAGTTATTATCCCATAACTATTCTCTAATAAATACCTTTTTACAAATCCCTATCTCCAGGCTTACTTTTCCAAGGAATCAGTGATATAATTGCCATGACAATTAAAGAGATCAGAATATGAGAGGTAGAAAGACCAGGGGTGGGAACTTTAATTTCTTTCCTCATTTATCACATGATCTGGTTGGGAGGATTCAAGGCAGCCTAGTTAGTACAGATCCACAGTCCCCTTTGGGGATCATAGCACTCTCACTCTATCCCCTCACAACATTTATTACCTTCTCTCATATAAAATTTATTTATTTATTATGTTTTATGTTGCTTGCTTACTTTCTGTCTATACCTACCCCCTGCCCACATACCCTAAAACAAGAAAGTAAACTCTACCAAGATAAAGATCTTTGGTTTGTTCACCAATGTATTTCAAACATATAATAGCTGTTGCTAACTGCTAAATGAATGAATGGGCAAATACAGGCAGGGTGAAGAGTTGGGAGGCTGTGACAGTAATGCAGGTGAGCAGGGATAGAGGCTGAATGACATCAAAGAATGGAGATGAGAAGTGGTTAGATTCTAATGTTTCAGGGATAATAGAATGCACAAAAGTTCTTTGGAAACACATAAAGTTCTCACTCTTGAGGACACATAAGATTCCCTTGGAGGGCTTCTCAAAACACAGATTACTGGGCCCCATCCCCAGAGTAGATGAATCTGGAGGTCTGTAATCAAGGCCTTGTTTGGGTTTATTTTAGCAACATCCACCGTCATAGATTGAGAGCCCCATGGTAGGAGGGGCTGTTCCACTCTGATCACACAGGCTGTCTCCCATCACTAGTGGAATAGTTGGCACAAGCTAGTACTCAGTAAGATTTGTTGAGTGAGTAATTTACCCTCCCCACACATACAACCCCATGCAAATCTGTGCAGTCAGGGCACTTGCAAATCCTTAGTATTATCAAAAGAAAAATACAAGTTCTAAGGCATTCTTATGCCCCAGTTTTGACCAGAATTGATGTGTAAAGATGAGCTCAACACCCAATCCAGATTATTCTTAGTGCTGTTCAAGGTGGGGGATTCATCAGCCTCTGCTGGTGTGTGCTCTCATTAATTATTATCCTTCTTATTTCAACTTAGCAAGGTTTTTGGTTATTTTACTCATTGTAGAAATAAAAAAGTGTTGACCTTGTAACAATAAAACTTCATAGTTTTAAAGACAATTGTTAAATAACCCATTAGTCTTTCTTCTTTTAGTTTGTTTGAAACTCTCTTTTTTAAAAAATTATTTTCTCCTGTGCACTACTGGCAACATTTATTTTCCTTCCATTGAGAGTTCATTAAGAATTATTTCTTTTATTTTTATTTATTTATTTATTTTTGAAATTTATATAACATCTCAACTTCCTTATTGGAATGCAGAGACCAACACTGAGCTTGGAATTCATAAGTAAAATGGCAGGTACAGCAGACATTATTTCTCTTAAGCCTTATTTCCGTAATGCTTCCTAGTAGTCATACTAGGTCTTAATTAAAAAAACAGTATTTTGGCTGGGCACAGTGGCTCACGCCTGTAATCCCAGCACTTTGGTAGGCTGAGGCAGGTGGATCGAGAGGTCGAGAGATCAAGATCATCCTGGCCTACATGGTGAAACCCCATCTCTACTAAAATTAAAAAAAGAAAAAGAAAAAAATATATATATACACACACACACATACACACACACACACAAATTAGCTGGGTGTGATGATGCATGCCTGTAGTACCAGCTACTTGGGAGACTGAAGCCCGAGAATCACTTGAACCCGAGAGGCCGAGGTTGCAGTGAGCTGAGATTGCACCACTGTACCCCAAGCCTAGTGACAGAGCAAGACTCTATCTCCAAAAAAAATTATATATGTATATTGCAAATTTTTAGACAGTGTATGATGTTATATGACTTCTAGGACTTAAAAGACATTTGACTTTTAAAAGTCAGAAACATTTATTTTCCTTTTTGACTATACAGTCTACCACATTCATTATTAATTCCTAGCTTGATTTTCTAGTGGGAGAAGAGGGAGGAATAAAACTTTCAAATAATATAGTGCACCTGAATTAAGACCATTTTGACTAGTCAAATGCAAATATACAGATATTTTTAGGCCTTTTGAACCTTTCATTTCATAGAAATTGCTCACTTTCTTTTTTTTTGGTAGGCATCAGGCTGTTTCTCAGTTATCCAAAAAAACAGAAATTAGAGCTGAGATTGTTTTATCTATCCCTGAGTTCTCAGAGGTTAGCACAATACCTTCCACATCAAAGATGGCATGGAAAATGTTTGTTGAATGATTACCAATAATGAAGTTTTATTATCATTTTATCCAAGGCTACTGTATTTTGTTCTGTGTTTATTTTTTGGGTTTGTCTGACATTATTATGTTCCTTGAAAACCAAATAAGAAAAAAATGAAAAATAAATGTTTTCATTTGGCCAATAAGATGCTTACTTTTGTGCAGATTTTTGTGGTCTGATGTTCAAATAATACAACAGTCAGAGTGGGTGTTGAACAATGAGAACACATGGACACAGGGAGGGGAGCACTACACACTGGGGTCTGTTGGGGGGAAGGGGGAGGGACAGCGGGCAGTGGAGAGTTGGGGAGAGAGAGCATGGGGAGAAATGCCAGATATAGGTGAAGGGGAGGAAGGCAGCAAATCACACTGCCATGTGTGTACCTATGCAACAATCTTGCATATTCTTCACATGTACCCCAAAACCTAAAATGCAATATAAAATAATAATAAAATTAAAAATAATAATGATTTGTAATCTATCAAGTGTCAAACGTGAGAGTAGTCATCTCTTCTTACTTTCATAAAATTGTCACTCTTTTTTGATAAAAGTGATATATGTATATATATATATATATATATATTTTTTTTTTTTTATCCAGTCCTTCCAACAGCTAATCCCTTCAACTTACACTTAACGTGGCCTGTGTTTAGCTGCACCTGCTCAATGTATCTTTTAGTAATGTAGTGTATATTATATATAGGCAGCAATACACATATGTTTAATTATGCAATGACTGCTTTCTTACAGCTTCAAGGACAGGGGTCTTAGAGTCACAAAACCTAGTGTTGAAATCTTACTTCTATTATTGCATCAGTTATTTATTGCTCAATAATGTTGCATGACTAATTACTCCCAACCTCAGTGGCTTAAGACAATAAGCATTTATTTAGCTCATGTAGCTGTAGGTTGGAGATTTGAGCAGGGATCACCTGGGCAATTCTGGTCTTCTGGTCTGGCTCACTTATATGTCTGACAAGTAGCTGACTTCTGTGACAGGAGTGACTGGGTCATCTCTCTCATCATCCTGAAGGCTAGCCCTGGATTGTTCACATGGTTGCCGGGCAGGTCTCCGAGAGAGAGTGGGAGAACATCAGGCCCTTTGAGACCTAGACTCCGCATGACACACTGTCACTTCTGGTGCATTCTTGGCCAAAAAAAAAATCACAAAGCTAGCTAGCATGCAGACTCCACTTCTTAAAGGCAAATGGTGTGAGTACAAGAAGAAGGGGGTGACTTAGGGCCATCTATGCAGTCCGTCAGAGCTATTCACAAGCTGACTTGGAGCAGTTTACTCCAACCTCACCTAGATAAACAAGGAGAGTTCATGCTTTTCTTTTCCTTATTGTGACCCCATGGAGGGTGCATTACTCTGGTGAAATAAAGATTCTTCTTATTTACCACCAAGGCATGGGAGCAAACCAGCATACACACTGTCACTCTCCTATGCTGGGACGAAAGGGGGAGCCTCATTGCATGTGTTAGCACAAGGTTTGAGGTGAAGAAGATGAGACATCTGAGGTCCAGGAGCATGGCATTTTGGCTGCCTGGCTATCCCAGGATTTAGTGGAATGCGTAGAACTTTCTCACTAAGTATATGGTGGATGAGTAAATATGCTTCTCTATATGTTGTTATTGTGTTGTTTTTAATAAAGTAAGTGTGTTTTTCACACTGTAATCTTTCAGAGTAACATAGACTCACATACATATGAAATTGGTGACTGGGTATCAACTACCAAACATCCATGTAACAGCAGTTAATACTGAGTATTTGTTACATGGCAGACTCAGTTCTAGGAGCTCCCTTCTGGTAACACAGTTAATTTTTAGGAGGTAGGTATTAGGTATTATAAACTTCCCTATTTTGCAGATGAGGAATTTAGGTTCCTAGACGTTAATTATGTGGCCTAAAGTCACACAGCTAATAAATGACAATGGCAAGATTTGCCCTCAGGCAGGAAAGCTCCTGGCTCAGAACTCTAAACCCCTACTCTATAGCTGTGGCTTCAGTTAGGGTTTTCATATGTGGTCACTGTTGTAATTCTGGCTTTCTTCCTTTAAACCAACTTTCAGGAAAACCAAACCATGACTTGAATGTCATTTCATGGGTGTTTTTCATCCAGTTCTGGCTTTGTCCTGCCAGTCATTTAGTACATATCTAATAAGACTTTCCTTTGCCATCCGTTTACGTGTCATCAAGGAATGCAAAACAGTTTTAATGGAAAATACTTGTAATATTAGCCAAGAAAGAAAACAAAGAAAAAAGGAAGGAAAGAAGAAAAGGGAAGTAAAGCAGGAAGAGAGAGAAAGAAATAGAAAGAAAGGAAGGAAGGAAAGAAAGGAAAAATAAAGAAAGAAGGAAAGAAAAGAGGAAGAAAAGTTTAATGGATTGCAATATTTTTCTGTCATCCTCAATATTCGGCTCTCATCCTGTACTTCTGTGTTAGCAAGCAATTGAAATAAACCATTTAGGTAGTAAGCTAATTCTGCAGCATTCGTAGAGGACAGCATGCAGTGCTAACAACTGGCAAAACTGCTCTTTTTTTTTTTGTTTGCATAGGTTTATACATGTTGCCGTTTTATAGCAAAATGTAAACACATGTGAGAAAAACTCTGATTTGAAACAGATTTTAAACCAGGCAGCCCTTTCACTGGTTCCTAATTAGTATTCATTATACCCCTCATTGTCATGATCTAAGCACTTTGTACATTTGTTTTTCAGTCCTCAGTTTCCTCGTATAAACTTCCATGTTCTGCTGCCTAAGAATTTGGTACATGTTAATGAAAATTAGCTTTAAAAATAAGCATTCTTACTGCCCTGGCAATTAGGAGAAACTTTGAAGAAATTGAAGAAGTGATATGGGTCCTGAGATGTGAACAGTGGGCTTCTGATAAAAGGATATCAGAAATTCCTTTAAGTATTTTATGAGTATCCTGTAGTTCTCAAAATTACATATACAAAATATCATGGGTACAGATCAACAGCAAACTTAGCCTGGCTTTATAATTGTGCATAGTCTACAGCTTTGTTACCAAGTCACCAAAATATGTTCCTAAATAAGTTAAAAAAAAATCCCACATTAAAGACCACCCTCCTATGTCTGCTGTCTTCTCCACATTGGGTTCTGGAGGACTTTGGTCATCGTAGTTGACATGTCAGTGTCCCCTCAATAGACATTCCATTGGCATGCAGTATATACTGCTAGCATCTTGTTATAAGAGCCTATGACTTTCTGTCTAAGAGATTTCTCTGGCTTCCAGAATGTTTTCAGCCATATGCTGGGCAGGCTGAAAGTATTGGGGAATTAAAGCCCCTGGAAGCAGCCATCCACTAATTACTAAGGGATTTGGTAGAAAAATACCCCAAGTCCGTCAGGTTTTAGTTGGGACAGATCTGAGACATGTTATCCTGAGTCGTCTAGAATTCCCAAGCAGAACTGAGCTTTTATTGCCAATAATGGTTACCCATTTATTAATATTCTCTATTTTGGCTTCTTTCCCTTCATTGCCTTGTATTCCCACTCACCTGTCATTGCTTCCTGGGATTACTTTTCCCAGATAAACTCCCTCTACCTCAGCTCTGATTCAGAGTGTGTTTCTGGAGAGACTTTATAGAAGACATCTTCTGTAATATTCCAAAAATTAAATTTCTGAAGCTATTCAAATTATTTTCTTATATTTTTATTCTGTCCTTTTCTTATTTCTGTCATCCCATCCCCATTTATCTTTTTTTCCTGCATTCCAAGATTATTTAGCACCATCTTACAAGGTCAAGTATTTTATACACCAGCTAAGGAGTAAAGTATGAAATTAAAAAAAATCAGTAAGTAGAATATAACACTGGAATCTTAATAGTTCTTGCTGATAATGCTCTTAAGATTAAAAAAAAAACTCACTAAATTCCAACAGAGAAGATGGTTATAAAAACTGAATGAAAAGATGGAAGATATTTCACAAGCATTTCTTAATTTTTTAAGAACCTTAGATCATCAGACATCAAGTAGAAAAACACCCAAATCTACAGAAAGTATTTCTCAGTAAGTGAAAGAATGCAGAAATTTACTTCCAAAGTTTTGAATTAAACATGACAAAAGGAGGCATCAGTTTGGAAAACTTTCTCCGAACTCTCCGTCTTAGAGTGGGCAGCCTACCTCATCTGTCAGAAGAAAGGTAGTAGCTGTTTTTGACCAGACATATGTTGAATTGTTTGAGTCTGTACTGCATGTCAAGGTTTGACAGAACTGACATAAATATACCTCACATCGTGTTAGAAATGAAAAGAACAGCTCATGTTCATTAGGTGAGGCTCTTCAAAGAAGCTTCCTGGTGCAGCCCGATCTCCAGCTCACAGAGTAAAAAGGATTTCCTATCGAGCTCAGTTAACTGATTGCTCTGGAGACACAGTCCCAACAGGGATTTGAAGCCAGCATAAACTTGGTTACATGTACAAGTTGCAGAATTTGGTCATTCTCTTTCTTTCTGGTATGTTTTATGTTCTTTCTAAAATATAGTCAGTGATACCTTAAGTTTGTATAAGGTCTTTATGGGAAAATTTATTTGTAAAACACTTAATGTTCCAATTATCAATTGCTGTATAATATATCACTCCAAACTTAGTGGTATAAAACAATAACAGTCATTTGTTATTATTATCTATTGTGGTTCTGGGGGTCAACTAGGCCCAGCTAGGTAGTAATCTTTCCAGGTCCCTCAGGAATCTGCACTCAGAGGGGGCCTGCGGCTAGAGCATCGCAAAAGCTTCCTTCCCCTCTCACATATCTGTTGTCTTGTCTGGGCAGACCCACATAGTTGGGCATTGGTCTCTGTTCCTATATACTCTCTCCTTATGGCCTCTCCAGCAGGATGGATTCAGGATAGTTGGGCTTCCCACCAGAGGTTCAAGGCTCCTAAGATTCATGTCCTACGAGGGAGCACCAGGCAATTGCTGTGCTGCCCATCACAATCTAAGCTTCTCTAGGCTAGAAGCAAGTCACTAAAGTAGCCCATATTCAAGGGAGGGGCATTGATTTTACTTCTTGATGGAAGGATTGTCAAGAAATTTGCAGACTTTTGTTTTAAACCGTTACATATAATAATGATTATCTTTCATGATCACAGGGCCTTATTGGTGTTTGTAAGCCTACTTCACTTAGCCTCATATGATGCTTAATCATTGCCAAAAAACAAAATCTGGCTAATGTAATGTACCAACAATTATAATACAGTGATATTTTTACTAATTTTTATGCTCTATTCAACTATCCTTTAAAATATACTTATCTAGAAGGAAGAGTTAAGTGAGAAAACAGAAGATTTAGAAATTGTTGATTTCTAAATCAAGAAAAACATGTACTATTGCTTTTTCATTGAATTCAACTGACTTTTACAGAGTGATATAATCATAACACTGTACGAGAATACTGTGATTATACAGCTTAGTAAAGACAGTTTTAAAATTATGAATAGAACTTAGTCCTAGTTCACAGTCTCTAAAAAGTTAAGGGTGTGTGTGTGTATATGTGTGTGTGTGTGTGAAATTAATTGACAAGGATTATTTATACACCATTATAGAAGTCACACTAATTAAATATAATGAAAGACATGTATTCAGTTTTGATATTTTCCATGAGGGTCAGGCAAGAGTTTCAAACAATCTTCTAAAGCTACAATCAATCTAAAGGAAATTATAAACAATAGGCTTTGTATAGAGAGAGTAGGTGGATCATATTAGGTAATAATCACATGGCTAATTTTTTCTTACTATAAATTATGATTTATGTATCATAAATAGCATACAAATGTTTGTTAAATGACTGAATGAGACCTTATGAAGTATCATTGGGCAAAACCTATATAATTGGCAACTCTTCTCTGATATGGGGACTCCAGGGGTCCTTGGAACCTGGGGACTGGGGATTTCTGGAATTATTTTCAAGTATAAGTATTTGAGTTGTAGTTGAAAGAGAACAAGACCATCAATTTTCTCTCATTTTTTAATATATGTGTAAGCTATGCCAAGGAGCACTTCCTCATTGGCTTTCAGTGTTATTTTGGTTTCATGAATTCATAAACATCAGCATCTCTACCTATTTAAAAAAAATTTACTTGTGCTCAAATCCTTGTCACAGCCACTGCTTCTAGGGAAACATAAAGTAAGACAGTGTGATTGCAGTTCTGGGTATTTGAAAGAAGTTCTTATGAATTCTTCCATGTGGGGATAACTTCTAAATAGATTTCCAAGAATGAAAATATTAAAGTTTTTGATAATTAAAGATACTGTCACAATCCAGACACAAACAGGTTTTCCGGGTGCTTTTCTTGTGAAACTTTGCATTTAAACTGAAGATTTCTTCTTGTAACAATCATGGTACCAACAGTAGGATGTCCCTACTATTCACAGGAGTGGGAATAATGGGAGTTAACAGGTGAGGCAGAAAAGAAGGGACATTTTAGAGAGTCTCTGTAATAAACAAGTGACTGAAAACTATAGCATCGATTTTTCTTGGTTGGATGAATTAATGCATATTCTGAAAAACTGTTTTAGATTTCAAGTTACAGGTCTTCTAGAAGGAGCTACCACGTGAGCTAAGATTGATGCACTCTAGGCCATTATTCTGGACTCTTCTCTGATAAGCCCGTGAGATAATTTTGTTGAGGTGTGATTATCCCAGCATTTCAATTATGTTTCACTGGAAAAGTTAAAATATTTCAATAAGCAACATTTGTTTGGAAGAGATATACCATCCATGAACTTGGCCTACTATGATGTGAATCCTCTTTTCTGTTCAAAGGAGGTTTTCTTAGACTCCTGTGGAGTCAGAGACTTAACGTGACACTTAGGTGGTACTTACTATGATCCAGGTACTGAGCTGAGAAAAGTGTCATGTATTAATTCGTTTAATCCTCACAGCCGGTCATTTAACCATTTCATCTATTTTGAAAACAAGACTCAGGAAGGTATAGTGACACGTGTAAGGTCACACACACATGGCTTGGTGGAGCTTGGATTCGAAACCTGTCTGTCTTTAGAGTCCATGCTTTTGTGAGATTCCATCTTCAGCTGTTCCTAAGCAGTTCCTAGTTAGGCAGGAATGTGGGTAGGCAAGTCCATGATGACAAGGTTAGGTGGATACTGGAATGTTCTGGAAGTACCAGAAAGCACAGAGGATGAAAGGCTTGACTTCACCTTGGTGATTTAAAAGCTCCAGAGGACAGCACCTTCATTTGAATTGGAAACAAAACATTATTTTGTTTCCAGGGAACAAAATATTTTAGACTATTTTGAAAATTTGTATGAAGCTACAAGTACTTGTACTCAATTTTATAATCTAGGTAGCAGTAATTAAAAGTTAATTCTCTTAAAAGAGATTTACCCTTCGAGGTTGTCTAAGTAAATATTTTGTTCTCTGTTAAGTGTTCCTACTTGGAAGTGTAAATATCTGCTAATGTGTTTCTGTGTGTCCCTCTAACTTCAGAAAGAGTTCTAACCTATTTTCTTCAGGCTCTTCATGCTAAATATTAATTCTCTGGGAAATTATATAGCGATATATTGGCCTCTACAGCATAGATTCTTCATATAAATTAATGTATGTGGTTTTAATTTTTTTGTTACTCACCTCTCTAGCTTGTAAGTATTTACTCATGTCCTGAGTGTAGGATTGTGGGGTTGGAAGGTTTGCGTTCCAGCCCAGCTCCTACAGCACAGCACAGTGAAGCTGAAGGCCACAGAATAGGCAATTTTCTATTGTTTTTAAGCTTTCTAGGAATGGTAGGTTATTGTTTCCCTTGGCCTGTTATTTACCTAGTTTTATAAAAAATATATTTCCTTTTTTATGACTGACAAAATTGTTTCTGGTATAAGTTACCTGCTTCTTCAGAAAGGTTTGTTGGTGACTTAGTTCAACTATTAACCTGTGAAGTCTCTGAAGCAACAAATGCCTATTACTAATCATGTCTTTTGTCCAGGAAACCCCCAATGTCTTTTAGTTTTTTTTTTTTTAAAGAAATATATGTTTTATAAATCAACGCCAGATTGCAAGCCTCACTTTTATTTTACTTCTATGATCTTCCAGAAGTTTCTCAAAAATATACCTGCTTATTGGTTTTGAAACACTACACTGAAACAGATGCTGATATTTGCTAGAGTGCTGACAGGCCTACTTTTACAGAGCCCAAATAAAAGTGACTTAAACAAGATGGAGGTTTTTTTTGTTTATTTTGAGGCAGGATCTTACTCTGTTGCTTAGGCTGGAGTGCTGTGGCACAATCATAGCTCACTATAGCCCTAACTTCCTGGGCTCAAGCAATTCTCCCACCTAAGCCTCCTTAGTAGCCGAGACTACAGGTGTGTGCCACCATGCTTGGCTAAGTTTTCTATTTTTTTTTTTTTTTTGTAGAGACCAAGTTTTACCATGTTGCCCAGACTGGCTTCAAACTTTTGAGCTCAAGTGATCCACCTACCTTGGCCTTCCAAAGTGATGGGATTACAGTTGTGAACCACTGTGTGTAGCCTGTTTTTCATGTTAAGGTCTGAACCAGAGGGCAGTTTAAAGTGACCCTACTCCATTTGGTTGTTGAGGTGTCCAGGATTGTTTTATGTTATTCGACCATGTCCTAAAGTATTTGTATGTCTGAACACGGGTTACAGCACCATGTCCTCATTCCAGGTGTGGGGAGGGAGAGGAAAGTGGGAGGAAAGTTTTCCCTTGAAGGACATAATGTAGAACTTTCATAAATCACAGATGCTCATGTTCTGTTTTGGCCATAACTGAGACAGATGCCCATGCTTAGCTGCAAGGGAAGTTGGAAAACGTGGCTTAATGCAAGAATTCAACCAACACACTCAGAGGTTGCTCTTGCCAAAAGGAAGAAAGGAAAACATGGATATTGGAAACTGGCCTCTGCCATTGAAGGACTCTGCCATAGAAGACCTGTTCATCATCATTCAGTTCAGAATATCAGGGTCTTCCTAAGTTTATGTCATGACAATTCTAATTTCTAATGTTGAAGTTAACTTGTGGTTCACTTAGGCCTTCAGGTTTTTTTCTGAGGGTTTTCTGGCTATCAATTTATTTCTCACATTGTTGAAAATTATGTTATCTTCTAGTTGCTACTATAGAAAATTGATTATCTTGTAGTTCAGTTCACTAACTACAAATATATATATGTGTACAAATGTATAGTTTTATATATATGTATATATACAAATTAGTGTTATATACCTATACAGTAATATACATGCTTATGTACATATATACACATATATAAACACACACAAATCACACAAATGCAGGTTGAGTATTTTTTTTTTTTTTTTTTTTTTTTTTTTAATGCTTCCTCAGCTCTGACTTAATCAGCCTGAGGGTTTTATTTATTTTTTTTTTAATTTTTTGAAAGAAAGAAAAAGAGAGGAAAGAAAGTGAGTGAAAGAAAGAAAGAAAAAGAATGTATGAGAGAAAGAAAGAGGAAGAAAAAGAGGGAGAGAGAACAGGATTCTTGTTCTACCGCCCAGGCTAGAATGCAGT
>CAUYLG010054758.1:0-33368 GCA_963573385.1 Cacajao melanocephalus
CTTGAACTCAGACCTGGAACAAGTAAACTTAACAAATATTTACAGAACTCTCCACCCCAAATCCACAAAACATACATTTTTCTCAGTATCACATTACACCTATTTTAAAAGTGACCACATAATTGGAAGTAAATCACTCCTAGCAATTGCATAGCATTTCACAGGTTTAAATAAAATATTGGTTGGCTGCTTGTTTGTTATTTTCATCTCTTATTCCTTCCTGTCTCCATTGTTAAGCACAATTATTGGCATAAAAGAGGCTTTTAATACCCATTTTTAGACTGCATTCTAGCCTGGGCAATAGAACAAGAATCCCGTTCTCTCTCCCGCTTTCTCTTCCTCTTTCTTTCTCTCTTACATTCTTTTTTTTTCTTTCTTTCACTCTTTCTTTCTTTCTTCTTTTCTCTCTTTTTCTCTTTCAAAAAAAAAAAAAGTCACATGGCATGTGAAGTGAAAGCAAAGAGGCGGACTTGACCCTAAGGTGCACAGTCCAATGGGGACACGAGGCCATTTCAGAATATATACAGAAAGAACAGAAAAGGCAGAGTGGGGTTTTTGAGAAAGAGCTGATTTTAGTTGAAAAAAGCAGAGGAGACCCCAGGCATTGCGTGGTTTTAGGCTTTAGCTCTACCACTCTGTGCACCTCCTGTCCAGGAGGACCATTAATGTTTCGTTCTACTCAATGTGGACCCCAAGGTCCTTCCCACCCCCATGAGCCACCCATCAGGATGAGCTGAGAGATCAGCCATGGGGAGCAGAGCCACTTACGGCTGAGAGGAATCATTCTGGGGGTTGGTTAGTAAGCAGAAGAGCAAAATGGAAAAAGGAAACCATGGATGGGGGTCGAACACCTTCAGGAGTGGCATAGAGGTGTCTTACCACCAGGACATGATATGAGTCACATGACACCAAAGTACGTTAGCAGAAGAACAAATCTGAGTCATAGCAACAAATTATGTTACTGGCAGTGAATCCATATGGGCCTGCAGCACCCTCAATTCTTGCCTCCTCGGAGGAAAGAATTCGATGAAGGGGCACAAGGCAGAGGGAGAGACTGAGGCAAGCCTTAGAGCAGGGGTGAAAGTTTGTCACAAAACTTTAAAGCAGGAATGAAAAGAAGTACACTTGGAAGAGGGCCAAGCAGGCAACTTGAGAGATCAAGCACATAGTTTGACCTCTGACTTGGGTTTTATATGTTGGCATACCTCTGGGGTCTTTCAGTTCTTCTCTCCTGATTCTTCCCCTGGGGTGAGCTGTCTGCATGCACAGTAGACTGCTTGCTAGCACCTGAGAGAGGCCGCAGGTGCAGTGTGTTTGTGGGAGTTGCAGGCCTGTGCACTCGAGGTGTTTTTCCCTCACCAGTCCAGCGTTCCTAGAGGACGGTCATCTGCTGCTTTGCCTCTTAGTGTGCATGTCTAAGCCCACTTGCCCAACTCCTGAGATACTGTTGGGAAGCTGCTGATCGCCAGTTTCAGGTGTTTCTATCTATTGAGAGACTGCTTTCCCTGGTGCTGGCTGCGACCAATTATTTTTTAGAGAGACAATCACCTGATTGTTGCCTGAAATTCCCAGTGGTGGGGGCTGGAGGGTGGTCCTCTCCTGCCTTCCTCATGTATGACTAGCTACCTACTGTAACAGAATCATCATGGAGGGTCCAAGGAGAAAGTGGCCTTTAGAAAGAGGGTTAGGTTTGGAGAAGAGGAAATAAGTAGGGGCAAGGTGCGTCTAGGTAGCTGCCAGCACGAGCAAGTTGGGATTTAGGTCCTCAAGATATAATGGGATTATTTCTGAAAACACGGAGGGTTATGAGTTTGTGAAACTCTTCAATCTTTAGTCAATTAGTCAGATTTATATCTGAGATAGCAGAGGTCTCTTTCTTTCTTTCTTTCTCTTTCTTCCCTCCCTTCCTTCCTTCCTTCCTTCCTTCCTTCCTTCCTTCCTCCGTCCCTTCCTCCCTTCCTCTCTTTCTCTCTTTCTCTCTTTCTCTCTTTCTTTCTCTCTCTCTCTCTCTTTTCTTTCTCTCACTCTGTCACCCAGGCTGGAGTGCAGTGGCCTGATCTCAGCTCACTGCAATCTTTGCCACCTCGGTTCAAGTGATTCTCCTGCTTCAGCCTCCTGAGTAGCTGAGACTACAGGCATGTGCCATCACACCCAGCTAATTTTTTGTATTTTTGGTAGAGACAGGATCGTCTCGATCTTCTGACCTCGTGATCCACTCGCCTTGGCCTCCTGAAGTGTTGAGATTACAGGCATGAGCCACCAGGCCCAACTGGTCCTTTTTCATCTGAGTTTCATTCCTATAAAAGGGAGAGGAAGAGGAGAGAAATAAAGAGACATTTCTAGCACGGCCACTTTACTGTAGACTCTGTGTCTAGGAAATTTTCAAGGGCCCACAAAAGTTTCTTTTGGGTCTCAAACATTATTTTCTCCAGATTATAAGGACAATAGCAAAATAAAAAACACTGATTTGAGTGTAATTAGAATATATCAACTTCATTAGTTGATTAAATTTCTTCCTAAACATTATTGCATTTAAAAATAAATTATAGATCAGTTACTATTAACTGAAACAAATTCCTGATCCTGTAAGATGGAAAGTGTTAAGTAATTAGGTTAAAGTGAATTATTGATAGCCAAACAACTTTCAGTGAGTTAGTCGTAGCCATATTTTAAAAATACTTTGTTTTTGTTTATTAAAAACTATCACAGTTTTATCTATGAGGCATGAGGATTTTCAGCTGTTTCAGCAGGGCAGGGATGGAATCCACGTGGGTAGAAATCTAGCCAGGCTGGAGCAAAGAGAAGGGATTCCATTTACCCAGTCTTTTTTTGGCCTTAGTTTGTTGCCAAGTAAATCAGAAACCTAAGAAAAACAGATTAAGTGGTTTCCTTGTGAGGTTTAACCACAAATCTATGCTGCTGTCAAGAGCTGTGTGAAGGCTTTGCTTGCTCAAATCTCAAAAGTAAGATATTTTACTTTTCTCAAACAGAAATACTCCCAGGGCTAAAACATTCATTTCCTTTAGTCATGCCTGGACCCAGGGCCCCTGGGGATGGAAGAACTGCAGAGTCAGGGAGAGAATATTAATACCCTATTTCCTTTGCAAAATTGGGAGCAGAAGGGATATGCGCAGGAGGGAAATGCAAGATAACTACAGATTGAATTATAAAGAAAGCAAGTCATTTTGCTGCTCACCAGCCTCCCTCTCCTGCACTTACCCACCTCAATGTCCTGCCCTGGTCCTTAGAAAGTAAATATGAATTTGAACAGAGAAAGTACCTTTCCACCTGGCCAAAGGGTTTTTTGAAGGACATGCTGCAACTGCAAAGTGTCTTAACGACCTTTTTCTTTGAGTGACTACAGAGTTTTTACTCTGAGAAATCTTGTCCTCTAAAAGCAGAGACTATGAAACATTTCAGTGTTTAAAATTATAATGTAAGAGGGCAGGTGTGCTGGCCTTTGAGGGGCTGAGGTGGGAGGATGGCTTGAGGCAAGAACTTCGAGACCAGTCTGGGAACAAAGCAAAACCGCAAATCTAAAAGAATTATATCATAAAAATGAATATCCTACTCTTGCCTCTGAGTCACTTTGACACAGATGCAGCCTCATTATATAACCCAGGTACAGAACTTTAGATAGGGGTTGCTGGAAACATTTCACATCTAAACTGTGCTTTCTAATGAAACAAGATCTTGGGTCCATTTTGCAATCCAGACCTGGAGTCTATCTCTTTTCAGAGAGCCTCGCTTTGCTTGGAGCCTATCAAGAAAATGCTTTATCTCCATATCCTATAATAATTCTCTTTTCCTTTGATCAGGTGACCCCTGGGTCCCCGGATATGCAATCTTCATCATGGCAATAGGAAAAAAGACCTGACTTTGCTGGACCTCAGGTTTATTTCGTTTATTTCGTTGCCTCAGGCTGATTAGGAGACCTTTTGGCTCCAGCCTCTCCCTGTGGGGTTTTCTGTCCCTCACCCCTCAGAAGACTTGTGTAGGATGCCAGCTGGCCCTGAAGCCTTTGCCACATTGATGCAAGGCTGAGAGGGATGGGGAGGCTCTTTTTTAGTTTCTGGTTCCAAATCTGAGCCCAAAGCTCATGGAAAATCTCCTTTGAAGAGGGTATGAACAACTACAGGACAGGCCACTGTGGTGTCAAAGGATGACCCTAAGAGACTGGCTGGAAAAGAGAGGAAGAAAGTTTCTTACAGATGGAAAATGCAAAAGGCAGGAAATTATTCTGAAATTTTGCCCCAAACTATGCTAATGGTGGAGAAGAAAGGTCATAAACATACGTGAGCAAAGGCAAATCAACAGAGACAAAGATGGGGGCTGGGCATGGTGGCTCAGACTTATAATCCCAGCACTTTGGGAGGCCAAGGCAGGAGAGTCGCTTGAGCCCCGGAGTTCAAGATCAGCCTGGGTGATATAGTGAGACCTCATCTCTACAAAAAAAAAAAAAAAAAAAAAAGAAAAAGAAAAAGAAAAGAAAAAAAATTAAAAGTTAGCCAAGAGTGGTGGTGTGTGCCTGTAGTCCCTGCTACTCAGGAGGTAGAGATAGGAGGATTGTTTGAGCCTGGGAGGCAGAGGTTGCAGTGGGCTGAGATGGTGCCACTGCAGCAGAGCAGAACCCTGTCTCAAAAATAAATAAACACATAAATAAATAAAATAACAAGAGACAAAAATTGTAGTGGGTAGTCCCTGGGACTGAGACAAACCCTACCCTGTGAAAATGCAGTGAAAAATTGAAAAAGGGCTTATAAATTGGAAGACAAGGAGCTACCCATTCCCATAGGTTTATAAGAGAGGAGATCTGCAGGAACCAAGCAGGCAGAAAAACACTTTTCATCAGGAACAAGCATCTAGAAGCACACATTGGAAATCTATGATGAGACTTTCCTAGAAAAATAAAGGCAGAGAAAAGTGTCATAAATTGAAGATGAAGAAGAAACTGACCAAATATACCCCCTCTAAAAGCTGTTAACTGCAAAGATCCTTTACTCTTGCTTGAGCAAACTGCTAGAAGGGTTCAAAACAGCTACAACTTAGATTCTATGTAAAAACAGTTGCTGCCTCCAAGAATTTAAAGACTGTCAGTCTTGGAAAGGTCCACAGCCTTGGTGAGCTTGAAATGCTGCCTTTTGTTTATTTAAAAAATACTAATATATGTTAGTTGCAGAAATATTGGAAGTAAAATTTAAAAATAAAAATTTTCTTTATCTTTATTATTCAAGAAAAACTGGTGAGTTTTGTTATATAATCTTCTAGTTTTATAAATTTTGCATTTATAATTATATTAATATATTTTTATTCGAGAAACAATATAATATTATTTAAATACAGTAATTTAAGTATTATTTAAATATAATAATATAGGCAGGGCGTGGTGACTCACGCCTGTAATTCCAGCACTTTGGGAGGCCAAGGCAGGTGGATCATGAGATCAAGAGATCAAGACCCTCCTGGCCAACATGGTGAAATCCCATCTCTACTAAAAATACAAAAATTAGCTGGGTGTGGTGGCATGTGCCTGTAGTCCCAGCTACTCAGGAGGTTGAGGCAAGAGAATATCTTGGACCCAGCAGGTGGAGGTTTCAGTGAGCAGAGATCATGCCACTGTACTCCAGACTGGCAGCAGAGTGAGACTCCATAAAAAAAAAAATTATTTAAATACAATAATATTTAATAATAAACAATAACAAGTAATATTGATTATTAATATTTAATTTTTATTAAATATCAATAATATTTAAATTTTTATTTAACAATTATTTAAATATGAATGTTATTTGAATACAATAATATTTATAACATGAATATTTAAATACAATAATATTTATAAAATGATAATATAATCAACTGACTTTTATCTTGCTGGTTTAACATAGCATCCATGTACCTATCCACCTCTGTCTCTGGGAAATACTCTTACCATGTGGTTTAAATGGAAGATGTCATCATCTTAGAGATCTCACCCACCCCAGTCTCCACTGGCTGATCAAAGAGTGAGCCTCTGACCCAAGCTAGGCCGTAAATAGAACCTTGGACTCCTGGCTACAGTCAGTTGATTCAGGGACTTGTTACAGGCCAGGTCGTGTTCATTCTGCCCGCACACAGTAAATCAATATCTGTGACACAGGTTTTGCAAGACAGAAAGGATTTTTTTGCAAAGCCACTGAGTGAGGAGGCAGGAGAAGAGCTCTCAAATCTGCCTCCTTGAAGATAATGCTTGGGGATATTTATGGGTTAGGGAAATGGGGTGGTCTAAATATGGAGAAAGGTGATTGGCAGTAAGGAAAAATAAAGCAACAGATTCAGTCTGTGCAGGCATAGTCAGGGTTCGTGGCATTTCATAGAATATATATACAGAAAATAACAACATTTGCATGATATGAGGATGGAGTTTTAGGCTCCCCTGAGGTCAAAAGACAACCTCTTGGGCACCTGCGCAGACCCAGTTGAGGGACAGTGGTCTCAACCAGTTAGAACTAGACAAGAGCTGGCCTAGGTTCCTGAAAAACAACTAACGTGATTATTACCATGATGACCTATGAATGCTATCTATCAAGTAGTCAGTGAAGGTTAAGTTTCAGCACTCAGCAACAGCCTTCAGCTGTACTGGGGCCTTCAGGTTCATGGATAAGAAAGAATAACAAAAAGCATGGCACCAGAAGCAAGCAGGGCAAGCGGACCTGATCGAATTGCAAATTAACCTCTTGGTTTTAGATTGTCACCTGCCAAGTTTCTTGTTTGTTTGTTTGTTTGTTTGCTGTTTTTGAGACAGGGTCTCACTCTGTCGTGGAGGCTGGAATGCAATGATGTGATCTTGGCTCACTGCAGCCTCAAACTCCTGGCCTCAGGTGATCCTCCCACCTTAGCTCCCTGAGTAGCTGGAACTACAGGTGCATGCCACCACCACACCCAGCTAATTTTTGTATTTTTTTGTAGAGTATGGATTTCACCATGTTGCCCAGGCTGGTCTTGAACTCCTGAGCTCAAGCAATCTGTCTGCCTCAGTCTCCCAAAGTGCTGGGATTACAGGTGTGAGCCACCCAAGGCCATGTCACTAAGGAAGAGAAAACTAGTCTCAGAGAGAAGCTAAGCAGTGGGCAGGAGCCAAAGCCTCTGCTTGTACACGCTTCCTTACTCAATTTCCAGCTCCTCTCCAATTAAAAGACACCAGCCCAGCAATTCTACCCACCTGCCTCTGCCACGTTAACTTTTCTACCCACTATTGGATCTTTGCCGTCAGCACATAAACATGCTGTACACCTCCCAGCTTCAAAATGAATGAAGTCTCTACACTCCACTTCTCTTCCAGCTATGGCCCCATTTTTCTGTTTCTTAGCAGAGCAAAATTCCTCAAAGGAGCTGTCTGTACTCATGGTCTCAGGATCTTCTCCGCCTACCCTTCCCAGGGTGGCTTTCTGAGATAGGTAACCAAGAGGAAATGGGTCATGGGAGAGATATGATCTAATGGGGAGAGGCAGGTGATGGGTGAGCCCTAGCTGGCCCCATGACTATGGGTCTTGCTATGTTGCCCAGGCTGATCTCAAACTCCCGGCCTCAAGTACTACTCCCGCCTCAGCCTCCCAAAGCACTAGGATTATAGGTGTGAATCATCACGTTTGGCCTCAGAGAAACATTTTGTTGTTCTTTTAAATTAAGTTTAGCCTAAACTTGCCTCCTTACATGTATTAAGTTTAGGACAAAGGTTTCTCCACATAATGAACTGTAAACAAATTGGCTGTGAAAATAGACTGTAACCTACTCTTGTAAGAATCACTGAGTTTCAGTCAATCAAAGGTGGCCAACTGTTCAAATCGTGTTCAAATAAGGCAAATGCCCACTGAGCTATAACCATTCTGGCTGTTTCTGTACCTCCCTTTATTTTCTATATATCACTTTCCTTTTTCTCTCCATAAATTTTCATCCACCACGTGGTAGGGTTGAAGTCTCTCTGAACCTATTTTGGTTCCAGGGATGCCCGATTCTCAAATTGTTCTTTGCTCAGTCAAACTCTGTTCAATTTAATTTGTCTCAGATTTTTCTTCTAACGCTTCCAAATTTGGCATTAAAATTCTCTGTATCTGCTCTGGTGTAGAGGCAGTCCTTCCGCTGCTCCTGTATAAGAACAAGCCAAACATGCTAGTGAGGCAGGAGCTCAATGACCCTCATGTTCTTCTGGATTTCTCTCTTTCCTCCCACTTCCCCTCACTATTTCTTTTCTTCCTTTCTTTCTTTTCTTTCTCTCTTTCTTTTTTCTTTCTTTCTTTTTTTTTTTTTTTTTTGACATGGTCTCTCACTCTTGCCCAAGCTAGAGTGCAGTGGCACAATCACAGCTCACTGCAGCCTCAACCTCCTGGGTTCAAGCAATGCTCCCACCTAAACCTCCCAGGTAGCAGAGACTACGGGTGCTTGCCACTATGTCTGACTAACTTTCTGTATTTTTTTGTAGAGATGGGGTTTTGCCATGTTGCCCAGGCTGGTCTTTTACTCCTGGGCTCGAGTGGTCTGTCCACATACAGGCATGAGCCACCGCACCCGGCCCTCTTCACTTTTTGATTACGATTTACTGGAGATCAGGGAACTTTCTGAGATTCAGGGGCAAGTCAGGCATGTCCTGCAGGAAAGAAGGAAGCCCCTGGAGGACAGAGGCCCCTGTCTTTACGGGCAAGACAAGGAGGCCCCCCTCCATCTTGAGAAGCCCCCAAACAAGGCAAGTTAGGAAAGGTTTCAGAAGGTTCTTGGAAACTGAAGAAAGCCACATTACAGCTGCTGGCCAGAAAGCCCTGCTGCAGATGCATGTATACAGAGATGCTCCCTAGGATGAAATAAAGCAGTGACAAATAACAGCATTCCACGACTCAAAGGATCTGCTCTAGCAGATGCTTATAGCCTATGTATTATAATCACCTCTCTGGGCCTCAGTTTCCTCCTCATTAAAATGGAGCAATAACACCTATCTTTCAGGATTGTTATGAGAATTAGTGCTGAAACAACAGATGCTGATGAGGTTGTGGAGAAATAGGAACACTTTTACATTGTTGGTGAGAGTATAAAATAGTTCAACCATTATAGAAGACAGTGTGGCAATTCCTCAAGGATCTAGAACCAGAAATACCATTTGACCCAGCAATTCCATTACTGGGTATATACCCAAAATGTTATAAGTCCTTCTACTGTAAAGACAAATGCACACATGTTTATTGCAGCACTGTTCACAATAGCAAAGACTTAAAACCAACCCAAATGCCCATCAATGATAGACTGGATAAAGAAAATGTGGCACATATACACCATGGAATACCATGCAGCATAAAAAAGAATGAGATCATGTCCTTTGCAGGGACATGGATGAAGCTGGAAACCATCATTCTCAGCAAACTAACACAGGAAGAGAAAACCAAACACCACATATTCTCACTCATAAATGGGAGTTGAAAAATGAGAACACATGGACACAGGGAGGGGAACATCACATACCAGGGCCTGTTGGAGGGTAGGAAGCAAGGGGAGGGAGAGCATTAGGACAAATACCTAATGCATGCAGGGCTTAAAACCTAGATGACAGGTTGGTAGGTGCAGCAACCACTACAGCATATGTATACCTATGTAACAAACCTGCACGTTCCACACATGTATCCCAGAACTTAAAGTAAAATAAAAATGTTTTTAAAAAGAAAATTAAAGTGCTTAGAACAGTGCCTGGCATGTGGTGAGCCCTCTGGAAGTGTTTGCCATTGTAGCATGTGGCAAACCACACTCTGACTCTGCCACTTATTAGCAGTGTAATCTTGTGCAAATTACTTTACCTCTCTGAGCCTCAGTTTCCTCCTCTATAACGTAGGAGTAACCTCACAGGCCTTGTTGCAGAGATGAAATAAAGTTGAATGGAAAATGTGTGGGAAATACTAAGCACATTGCTTGGGACGGAATAAAGGTCCAATAAATGCCAATTATTTTTATTTCTATTATTTTATTGTCACATTTCTCTCATCAGGTTTAGACTTGTACCTCTTCAATCCAGTTTATTCCAGTTCATTCCCCAATGGCAGCAAAAGTGGTCTTTTTAAGAAGTAAGCAGCTTCAGAATGAATCTATAGTGACAGAAACACATCAGTGGTTGTCTGGAAGTGGAGAGGAGGGACGATTAACTGCAAACAGGTACAAGGGAACTTTCTAGGATGAGAAAAATGTTTTATATTTTGACTGGTGGTTGCACAGGTGTATTCATGTGACAAGACTCATCAGACTGTACACTTAGATGGATGCATTTCTTTTTATGAAAACTTTACCTCAATAATGTTGATTAGAAACATCACACACCAGGGCCTGTTGGGGAGTTGAGGACTAGGGGAGGGATAGCATTAGGAGAAATACCTAATGTAGGTGACAGGTTGATGGGTGCAGCAAACCATCATGGCACATGTATACATGTAACAAACCTGCACGTTCTGCACATGTATCCCAGAACATAAACTATAATAAAAAAAAGAAAAAGAAAAAGAAAAAAAGGTAAGCAGCCTCCCAGGCCATCTATTACATTATTATATTTTCTCTTCTCCATGGCACTTATCAATATATAAAATTATTTCATTCATTTTTTTATAAGTCTGTTGCCCAACTCATCCCTCCATTAGAATATAAACTGTTTGAGGGCAAGCACTCTGCACGTTTAGCATGTAGTAGGAGGCTGATAAATTCTTCTTGGCAGACTGACTAATGATTAATGTCCATCAATGGTTCTACCTCCAAATTATCTGTTGATTTCATGTATTATCATTATTTCTGCTAAGACCATTTCAGCTCTGGGCACTATTATCTCTTGCCTCGATTATGCAATGGCCTCCTTGCTTCTACCATTGCTCCTTAATTTCAGTCTCCACAGAGACCCCAGTGGTCTTTTAAAAATATAAATCAGATAGTATTACTCCCCTACTTCAGAAAGGGAGATAAAAATGATTAAGAAGCTGAAGAAATGAACAAGAAAAGGCAATTTAAAACTCCAGGAAAATACAAAAGTTATATAAGAAAGGTCGTGGTCTTAATATGAAATCAACCAAAATGTAACTCTGGAGCAGACATGACTCTCCGCTCATAAGTTCAAAAAATACCCCAGCTATTAACGATGAAGTGGAGAGATGGCCCTCAGACCAAAAAATTAAGTTTTCTATCTTCTAAAGGTTGCCTCTTTAGTATCTGCTGTTCCAGTCTACATGCCCTTTATATCTAGCAAATTTCTACTACCTTCCTGCCATGGTGGGACACACGAGTCTCCTGTGAGGTCATCCAGAGTCTCATCTGCCTAAGCATACAATATAGCTGTGACTCTCTTGAGTCTTGTCATCTCCCCATGGTGTGCCCCAAGGTGTTTCCAGAAAGTGAGTCCTGGTCTCTCCTGTCCTGGAAACCCAAAACATCACCTTCTTCTCTCATCAGAGTCGATCTCTTTGTCATAGGGGAAAGTCTCTGTTTCTCTGAATCATTTGGTACAACCATAAGTCACATTCTGTTTTACTTCTTTCCCCAAACTCTATAATTTTTCTAAAGGTATTAGGGTTGGGGGAAACTAAAGCTGGAGAAAGTGCAGGAAATTTATGTGTTTTATCCCATCAAACATCTCACCCTAGGTAAAGACGTACCAAATTGGCTATTTGAATGGAAGAAGGGGGAATAGAAAAACAGGGAGGAATAAAAAAGTGTAAATTATTATCTCAAAATATTACCTAGCCAGTTTCCCCTTAGTAAATTTTTGTGTCTTCAGTAAGTTTATTTTTGAGCTTTGTTCAACCCTCTCAACAGCATAATGTCTGAGTTTTGCATTTTTCAAGGTAGCAGACATTGTGACTGATTTTCCCATATTCCATCTGTTCCACGATTAAGCAATTTGTGGCAATTTACCTCTTTGTCAGGGGTGGACAGCCTAAACCAATTTGGGCCAATGAGATTCAAGGAGACACATAATGAGGGCTCTAGGAAAGAAACTTCTTCAATCTTGAATGCTGTGGAAAGGCAGGCTCTTTCTTCATCTATAAGTTGTGAATGAGGAAATGTAGAGTTCCCACTGCCTGACAGTCACACCACAGCAGCAAAAGGTAAAGCCAAAACTGTGGGCAGCAGAGCAAAGGAGTAGAAAGAAACTACCACCTCGATGCCATCATTCAGCCGCTGGGCCCTGCCCTCACTCTTCACTGTCTAAGCCAATGTTGTTCAGTGCATTCTATCTGATTTAGAATTTGGTGCCAGGAACAGAAGTGCTGCAAACAACAAACAATAGCGAGTTGCATGCTAGCCCCCCAAAGATATATCTACAAGCTAACCCCTGGAACCTGTGAGTGCTACCTTATTTGGAAAGAGTCTTTGTAGATATTGTATTACTTTCAGATGTTGAAGAGACCCAAATGAAAGATATTTTAGTTAAAAAATTCACATTTGCCCTTTATTATATGACCATTTATCAAGATCAATAAAAGTCTTTTCAGCAGAACTTCATAGACGCAGGAGTTTAAGTTTTTTTTTTTTTTTAATTAGTTCAATGACTTATTTGACAATGTTACTAACTTCAGAAATCGATTTTCCTGTAACTAAAAAGAATCCTGATCTGGTGGTCTGAATGCCTAATTTCTGTCCTTGTCTTAGTTACTAAGCTGGGGTCTTAGGCATGCCACCTTCCCCTCTGAGTGTTAGCTACTTCTTCTGTGGAACTTTTGGTGGCTCCCAGTTTTCCAGGTGCATCAGAATCGTCTAGGTCCTTGTTACAAACACATATTTCTGGGTCTTATCTCCATCCTACTGAATCAGATTTTCTAATATTGGTGCAGGAGTCTGTATTTTTAGTTAACTGGGTGTTTGCAAGGTACAGCCAAGTTTGTGAAGTATTGGATGAAGACCTCCAGGGTCCTTCCTAGCTCTAAAAGTTTATATTCCGATTTCTATTCCTTCTATCACTGTTTGTCCTAACTCTGCTACTAGATGTTGTTCTAAAACAAAGCAAAGCAAAACACAAAATAAACAATAAAAAACCAAGACCATGGTTTAATCATCTTTATATTCCCCTAGCACCTACAAAGTGCCTGGTAGGTAGTAGGCATTCAATAAATATTTGAAAAATTACTCAATGATGATTAAATAAATGAATGCTATTTCATGTGGATCCCAGTCACCTATAGATAGAAGAATCTAAAAAGAGAGAAAATATTTTAAACTTTTGTTTGATGTAATCTTGCACTCCCTAACTGCCCTACTACATACTTCAGTAATGGGTTATGTGAATGAAGTCGTGCATATTGAGGGACCCAGTAGGAAGGTGGTTAGATTCTCCTGGGGGCTATATTATCCCACAGTATTTCTCAGTGGCAGTGATAACTGAAAGGGGCTCATGATTCAGCAGGAGCTGGTTTTCTCCATGACTTCCAGGACCAGAAGAAGCCATATCCTGACTGGGTGGCAGACATCCTCGGAGCCATTGCTGCAGATCACCGAAACTGCAAAGGCCACCTCAGGTTTCTGTGGGGCCCCAGAGGGTGGGAAGAGGCATTCATCTTCTGTTAGAAGTTACTGGTAAATTTGACAGCAGTGGGTGTCAGCTGAGCCAAGTGTCCTTTGCAGCCAATGCCCCCAGGATATCTGATACCACTGTTTGTGACCCTAAAGTCCTTCCACCCCCTCTTCTACACTCCACTGACCTATTGAGCCTCCCCAGTTTAGACACTGTCTGCTGGCCTTGGAAGGTACCGGCTCAGGATGAAATCTGTCACAGGGGTGGGCAGCTTAGCCAGGGGGAGGTAGAGGAGTTTGGCATCCAGGCCAGGGTTGTAGCGGATGCGAGGGCTCCGGGAGACAATAGCATGCTCCATGCTGTTGATGACATCTCTGACTCTGGGCTCTGCCAGCTGCATCATGTTTTTCAATTTGTCAGTATCTGAGGGCACAGAGGAGAAAAAGGCTCTGTTATTCTTCATAAAAGATGGTTTCTTCTGAATTCCATCCAACTTCCCTTTCCATCAGATCCCTGATCTAACATTTCAGGCAAGTCTGCCACACCCTCCAGGTGGTCCCTTAAACAAACACACATTTATAAGACTATTATAAATAATCTTAGCCCGGCCAACATGGTAAAACCCCATCTCTACTAAAAATACAAAAATCAGCTAGGTGTGGTGGCACATGCCTATAATCCCAGCTACTTGGGAGGCTGATATACGAGAATCACTTGAACTCAGGAGGCAGAGGTTGTAGTCAGCAGAGATTGCACCAATGAACTCCAGCCTGGGGGACAGAATGATATGCTGTCTCAAAATAAAATAAATAAATAAATAATCTTATTTCTCTTCCTGAATTCAACAATTGTGCACTGAATTCCTACTATTGCACTAGACTGGTGATGAGAAGAACTGTGCCACTTATTAGTTATATGACCTTGAGCTTAAACTTTTATCTGTAAAATGGAGATAATACTATCTTTCCTGAAGATTGGGCACACTGGCTCATGTCTGCAATCCCAGTACTTTGGGAGGCTGAGGCGGGCCAATTACCTGAGGTCAGGAGTTCTAGACCAGCCTGGCCAACATGGTAAAACTTCATCTCTACTAAAAATACAAAAATTTGCCAGGCGTGGTGGCGCGTGCCTATAATCACAGCTACTTGGGAGGCTGAGGCATGAGAATCGCTTGAACCCGGGAGGAGGAGGAGGTTGCAGTGAGCCAAGATTGCTCCACTGCATTCTAGCCTGGGCAACAGAGTGAGACTCCATCTTCCCACACTCCCCCAAAAAATATCTGCCCTGGAGAATAACAAAGATAATTAAAGCAGGGTGGACACTGGGGGAGTACAGCATAGAAAACATGGTGGGACGAGGGGCTTTTTTTTTTCTTCTATGCACTTCCTAAAGTTCCCACATTTAAACAAAAGCATCCAGGAGAAAATATTATTTAAAAATAGTAATATTACCCCTACCTCAATCATAAGACCATTGTGGACCCATATAATCTAAGGCATAGAGAAGCACCTGGTAGGGCCCTAACAAATGTGAGGGGCTGTTCTGTTTGCACTGGCACACAGGGGTGGAGATGGGGACAGAGCACCCTAGTGGTGCAAGTCCATGGAAGCTCATGACATAACTAGGAGAAGGGCCACAACACACACCCACCAGGCCCTCATCTGCACCCTCACCCCAGGACAGGGGGATTCATGCTTCATTGAGAGCCCTGAGGACTCCAGAGAAAATGGTGCTTCAAAGTCAGACTGCCCTGATAAGGGATGAAAACTTGAAAACGGTGAGGAAGCCAAAGCTGCCCTGACTTTGAGAATGGTCCAGGCAGGCAAGGAATTGACCTGCTTGGGCTCAGGACCCTTGAGGGTGGCTGGTGAGAATGGGGCGGTGTCACTTAAGTCCCCTTCACCCCAGACTCTGAGAAACTCCATTTTCTGTTTCCTGGAAAGAAAACTGATGCAGGGAAAAAGCCAAACTACATTTTGGGATCTCAACAAGAGTCACATAAACTTAAAGCCAGACAGTCTATAAAGCAGTAAGGTCTTAGGAAGGCACACCCTGCCCTCTGACCGTGGAGCTGACACAGAGGCCACCAGCAGCAGGGCTGAGGGTCGAAGGAATCGTTCAGGATGCCCAGGGGGCTGTGTCTGCCCGCTTGGAGCTGGGGAAGACTTTGTGGGCTGAGGAGGCGGAGCAAGCTAACATGATGAGGTGGGCTGGGGCCTGGGTTCTGAGAGGTGGGAGGGCTAGCACAGGCAGTGGGGTGGAAGAAGGTACCCCAGACATGGGAAGCAGTATGAGGCACATGTTTTCATTGTTTTCTAAAATAGCTATTAGCTGCCATTCAGTGCTGGGCACCCTGCTGGGCATGGAGTGGGAAGGGAGATGGAAGGACACATCCAGCCCTGTCACTCTCCTCCACAGTGAGGAAGGACATAGGCTTTGGAGTTGGGCACCTGGGAAAACGTTTTTGTTATTTGAAGAATTAAGTAAGATAAAGTCTATAAAGTATAAGGCCTGGTTCTGGGGTTTACAAGCCAGGGGCCTCTTTGATCTCACAGCAACTTGCTGAGTCGGTACCCAGTGATGCTCCATGACAACTGCTAATTATTTCCTCAGTCTGTTGCACAGCCACCCCCAACCACCAGAACCACCATGACTAGAACTGCATGTTTTTATCGTTCCATCACTGGGTTTCTGCAGTGGTCTCCCAGGTGGCCTCTTTATCCTTCCCATCGTGACACAAATCTGATCTGTCATTTCAGAGCCATTTACAAGGCTCCCCACTGCCCTCAGGGTAAAATCCACGCTCCTTAGTGTAGCCATCAAAGCCTCTTATGACCTGACTCCTGATGTCTCCCCTCCTCGCTCACCACCCACAGCACTCCTCCTGCCAGACTATAATGGCAATGGCAAAGGTTTGTTTGGTTCTTACTGTGGCAAAGCGGAGTACTTTGCATTTCTGTTTAATTCTCCTAACAATCTGTGAGAGAGGGATTGTACTTTCTAAATGGATAAACTGAAGTTTGGAGAGCTGTGTAACATGATTAGAGAGACTGCTAGAATGCAAGCCTGAATCTGCACTGCCTCCAAAAACATACAGTGCTACGTCAGGTCTCCAAAATGTGGTTCACATCCTTCCTCTTGTGTGAAACATCCGCCACCTCTTTCCCTTTTGATGTACTCCTACTCATCCTTCAAAACTCACTAAGGCATTGACTGTCACCTCTGCAAGGCTTCTGTTGTGGAATGCAGTCTGCGCTGTTGCTTTGTTTTGTACACCTGTCCATTATTGCAAGATTCTTCATGCGGTGATGTATTTGTTTTCACATCTTCCCTGCTAGTTTCCTGGAGACTGTCTCATCTCTGTATCCCAATAAACACTGGGTAACAGAAGCGAAAACTCTCATATAACCACTTGGGAAAACGTTTATCTAAATGTAGTTGATCACTGCCTGAAAATTTTCCTCTGAAATGATGATGTGGACTATAGGTGAATTGGCCTATGATATTTTATAAACCCAATCCTTACTATTCTTTAGTATAACAATACCAGATTTTGGACAAGGTTTTCGGAGGGGTTTGCCTTTATACATATTGTTTCATGGACCACACTAAAGACTCTACAAGCTCTCTTCACCCTGAGCGCTTACTTAGAGAATGACTTTGTGAAGTTTCTAGATACTAGCTGAATCCATTTTGTCCAACCTCAGGGCAGCTCCACAAATAATTGAAACTACTCTTTGCTAAGAGAGATCACACGGAGGATAAATACTCTTCCCCCCACACTCTAACATCTACTCTCCTTGTTCCCAACAGCTGCAGATTTCCCTTTGGGGACCTATGCCTCCCCCACACTGAGTCTGTTGGTCTGGAAAGAGCATGTGGCCCAGCCTGCGCCACACTTTCACATTCCCCTGGGCACCGTGATTGGTTTAGGGTTGGGTATGTCTTGTGGTTGCCCATGATTCGGCCACCATAGGTCCTCCAAGTCAGAGTGTACATTAGGACTTTTGGGAGAGGCACTGGAAAGAACTCTCCTATTTTCCCAGCAGACCTCATCCTGGGTGGAGGTGAAGAGATGCTGCAGCCATGTGGTCCCCATAGGGGAGAGAGCTTAGAGACTGGACTCAATGCAAAAGAAGTAGAGCCAAGAAATGGGTGAATCCTAACAACATCATTTGTGGACTGGGTTGGGTTGTACCTGAAGCTTATCTTGCTCAACTTTTTGGTTAGGTGAGGCAAGAAATTCCTTCCTGCTTAAATAATTTGCATTGGATCTTCTGTCACTGAGTAAGTCCCAACTAATGTAAATCCTTAGACATTTTCTTCTCACAGAATCCTAACATATCTAGCACTAAAAGATGACTTTATCTAAGGGGTACTCCAAATTTTTCCTGGAGGCTTCCCAAAATCAATGAATGAATGACTCCTCCATCCACCAGGTTCTTCAAGCTATAAACCTAGCACTCATCCTTGATGGCTTCCTCTCCCTCACCCCTTCATCCTCAGTGTGTTTGGTGCTCTGATTTATTCTGTATACACCAGCTACCCACTATTGCTCCCCACCTGCTGGTTTCTTTGAAGTTCCTCAAATGGAGTTTTCTGCCTCAGAGCCTTCCTGCAGAAAAAAAGTCCCTACTCATTTCCTTTTTCCCCTTCCCAGCAACATCTAACTCTTATTCCTCCTCAAAGTCAACTCAGAGAAGCTCCCCACTTCACCATCATCTGAATTGGGGCACAACTTCCCACTCCATTCTTCTTTCACGTCCCTCTTTCTCCTCTGTAGCACGTATCCACATTCACCATTAAACGCATGTGTTTTTGTTAATGTTTGTCTCTTCTACTGAGTCATAAGCTACAGTCAGTGAGGGCCAAGCACACCACTTTGTCCACTCCAGCTCTCTGGCCCCACACATGCTTGTGACATGGCAGCCTTGCAATAAAGCATGTATGTATTCAGTGAAAAAATGGCTGTCTTGGCTTTGTGTTCTGTTGACGTATGATGTCCAGCAGAAAATTTTTTGTGGCACGAAGTTTTGGGGCAGCAGGGTAAACAGCTGCCATGTCCCTTTTACCCTCCAAAAACAGCTATGACTCACAGGAGACCCTCAGCTCAGTGAGAGAAAGAGAGCTGCCTAGAGACCCTCCCTTTTAAATCCCCATGTGCTTGTTTTCTTCTTTATTAACAAGCACTCAGAGTGTGCAAGGTACTTCACACATACTAACCCTCACAGCAAGCCCATGGGGGAGGCACTATCTTTGGCTCCATTTTGTAAATGAGAAAACAGAGACATGGGAAACGTAGGTAATAGGTCCAAAGTCTCCTGGCTGGTAAGTAGCAGAGCCAGCTCTTGATCTCTTGGTTGTGTTTATCTCAGTGCATTTTCACCTGATTCCCTTGCATCATGATGCTGTGGAGGTAGGTGCCAGGAGTGGGCCACATTGCTCTTAACTCCCCGCACCGCTCCAGCAGCGATAATTCTGCCACTTGCTCTCTATTCTCAAACCCCAGCTCTACCACTGTGTGACCTGGAGTCCTGAACTCTTCTGAGTTTTGTCTCACCATCTGTAAATGGAAAGCCAGCCAGTGACCCCAAGACCCACCCGCTCCCCTCAGAGACCCTCTCCAGCCCAAGGAACTTACAGATGCAGAAGTACTCCTCTCCATAGCTGTCCCGGGTCTCCTGAGGCAGCCTCTCCCAAAGCTTTCTCAGGCGTGACTCCATGCCCTCCTTGCCCAGAATGGCTGTCCGGTAGTTCCCTGGCTCAATGATGCTGACCTTCACCCCAAAGTAGTAGAGCTCACGCCTGGGAAAGACGAGTTGCACTCAGTCTGGGCCTCGAGATGACAATTATCATGGAGAGTCGCCTCTGGATGGGCTTGTCTTTCAGGAACCTAGAGATGCTTCCCCCACCCCTGCACTTGGCCCTGGCATTGTCGTTTTGTAAATAAGCCCCTCCTTAGGGCCTCGGCCCTTTCCCAAGCTGGCTCAGCAATCTCTGGGCAATTTGCGTGAGGCATGGCCAGCGGGAAGAAGTCAATAGAGAATCTAGGCCAAAGTCTGGTCTCCCACCAGGTCCCTCCCATTATCAACCCTTCACACGACACCCACATGGTGAAGAGCGTGGGTCTACACAAGGCCTGCATGATCCTCTGAGGACCTCCCAGAGGGGACCTCTGCCTCCAGGCCTGTCTGTCTCTTTGGGGGACTCTCCCTCCTCCTCTCACAGGCCCAAACAGGGTTTTACTTACCCTGTGCAGCTCAAGAGAAGGCCCGCCTGATGCCTCATAATTCCACTCTACCTCTTCTCCTCAGCTCTTCTCTTAGTCTTGGAGAAAACACCTTGAAGTCTAACCTTCCTTCTGCTATTGTGTTAGCTTCTTGTCTGCAGAATTCCCCTGCCCACATGCTGTCACTCCCAACCCTCTCTGACCCCTGGGATTTCCACCCAGAAAGGTTTAGTACCAGGGCCCAGTTACCTAATGCTGTCAGAGAAGGCTTCGACGCCAAACTTGGAGACGCAGTAGCCACCACCGATGACAGCCACACGACCGCCAGAGCTGGACATGTTGACAATCCTGCCCCTGGCTCTCCTGACCATGGGCAGCATGTGAAGGGTCACATCGATCAGTCCCACCAGGTTCACATTGATCACCTTCACAAAGTCCTCCTTGGTCAGCCATTCGTTGGGACCACTGGGCAGGCCCACACCAGCATTGTTCACCAGGGCCCAGAGGCCTGGGGGTGAGATGGAGAGCCACACAGAAATCAGCAATGGGCCTGGGAAAGAACCAAGGTCTGCTCCCCACCAGCTCAGGGCCCTCAAGGATGGTTGAGCAGGTGCACAAGACACAACATGGTCTGGTTATAACATAAAAGGAAAGTGTGACTTTTACTAATTAGTTTTCCCCAAAGGGACACTTTTTCCTGATTCACATAAAATCTGCCAGCTAGCTGGGCTCTGTACCAGCTATAATCTAGGTGTAAGCTAACAGCATTTCAGCTATCAGCTATGGGATAAGAGTTTCATTTTTATGCCAATGAATTAATGTTTGGATCCTTCCCCATCATGCTTCACCCTCTCTATTCACGTAAGTATAAGCAACTGCATTTCACATACTACCAAAATTAGTCCGTTCATTCATTCATCTTCACACATTTATTCATGCATGCATCTAGTAGGTGACAATTACAGGGTGAAGGAAGCCAGGTGTAGTGGCTTACACTTGTAATCACAACCCTTTGGAAGGATGAGGTGGGAGGATCACTTGAGTTCAGGATTAGAGACCAGCCTGAGCAACAGAGTGAGTGCCCCATCTCTACCAAAAAAAAAAAAAAAAAAGACATGGTGGTGCATGCCTGTAGTCCTAGCTACTTGGGAGGCTGAGGTGGGAGGATCACTTGAGCCCAGATTAGAGGTTACCTTGTTCAAAATTACACTGAGCTATGATGGTGCCACTGTACTCCAGCCTGGGTGAGACAGTGAGACCCAGTCTTTAAAAATAAAATAAAATGATATAAAATAAAATAAAATACAGGGTAAAGGAGACACAAAATGAACAAAACAGCATCTTACCCCTAAAGGAACTCACAAGCCAAAAAGGAAATAATACTATTTATAAATAAATATATAAAATATTTAAATAAAACTTGTATGGAAAATGTGATGAGGACTCTGAGATATTTCCACTGGGTTGGTACAAATGGAAAGGAAAAATGCTAAGTGTTGTCATTCAGCTCTGCAGGGGCCCAGGGTTGAAGAGTTTTATGTCCAGTCCTGGTTTTACTTCCAGCCTTGGACAAGTCACTTCCCTCTCTGGGCCTCAGGTTCTTCATCCTTTGCACTGCAACAGTTGTTTCCAGACTGTATTTTGCAAGCCGGCTAGGAGGAGGAAAATGCAGGAGAAGCTCTCCTTTCATTTGTTTTACATACTGGGCTTCCAAAAAATTCCACCAGAGGGAGGGTGATACAAAGGATACACTGGAAACCCCTCTAAATGCTCCTCAAAGACCCCTTCCAGCTCCTTCATGCAAGGATTCCCCAAGCTCTACTGCTCTGGTGATTTTCCCCAGAGCCCCAGGCTCTGCAGCCTCCAGATACTTTGCAGGCACATCCCACTGTCTCCTGAAGGCAGGTCTCAATGCAAACAAATTCTAGTCCACCCCTTCCCCTAGGTCTGGGGTCCCCACCCAAGCCATGCCCCTACCCAATCTCGCTGTCTTTCTCTATCCAGGAGCAATGAGAAGCATGCAAGAACTTCGTCTCCCATCCCCCTACCGACCCCAGTTCTCAGTTTTTCTTAGACCAGAATATTGCCCAATGGCCTAGGCAAAATAATGGTCCCTCGAAGATGTCCCATCCTCATTATCTCTGGAACCCGTGAATCTGCTGGGTTACATGGGAAGGGAGAATTAAGGTTGCAGGTGGAATGGAGGTTGCTAATCAATTGTCCTTAAAGTTAGGGAGAAAGCTAACACAGGGAAATTATCCTAGATTAACCTGGTGAGCCCAGTAGAATCACAGGTCCTTCTAAGTGGAAGAAGGAAGCAGAAACCAGAGAATCAGAGAGACTGAGAAAAGTGTGAAAAAGACTGGCCCCAACCTTGCAGGCCTGAAGATGGAGGTAGCGGGCCAGGAGCCAGGGGACACCAGCTGCCTTTGGAAGCTGGAAAAGGCAATGAGACAAAGTCTCCTCCGGAGCCTCCAGAAGGAACACAGCTCTGCTGACTTTGATTTTAGATCAGTGAGACCCATTTTGGGCATCTCTCCTCCACAACTAGAAGATAATATATTTGTATGGTCTTCAGACCCTACCGTTGTGTTATTTGTTGCAGCAGCAACAGGAAACTAACATGCTAAGTGAGGCATTAAGGCAAGGGGCTCAAGGCTGAATGCAGGGAACTGGCTGAGACAGCCTGCTGAAGACAGAGGCTTACTCTTGCTGAATTATTAATTAGCTCACTCAAAAATTACGTATCGAGTACCTTACTAGGTGCCAGACATTATTCTAGGTACTAAGGACATGCAGTAAATAAAAGGGACAAAAATCCTTCTCCCCAGGAAGCTTTATTCTAGCAGAGGAACAGACAATAAATAAGTAAAATCTGTTGTACTTTGAATAGTGATGAGTGCTAAGGAGCAAAATCAAGCAGGGAGTTACTGTCTGGTTCTCCCTGGCTCCAGGACTCTGCTGCCCTGACCTGTACATGGGCTCCAGACTAGCTCCTTTAGGAGGGAGGACTTCCTCTGGGCTGCTGCTTCTGCAGCCCAGCCATCCTGTTCATCCTGTTCCTGTGCCCACACCCTGTGTGCTGGAAGTGCATGAGGCAGGTCCCCACACAGTCCTGGGCCAGCCCCAGTCCACAGCTTCCTTTCTGAATAGGAGCAGCCACTCTGACATACTTGCCCTGAAGTCAAACCAACACCCACCATGATGTCAAGAAGAGACCAGATCTCTTTCTCCCCTGCTGATACAGTCAAAGAGAGAAAACACATCCACTCATGGGATCCAATCTCCTGTCTCATTCCCCCTCTCCCTATCCTGATCCCAACAAGAAATGTACTTGTATTTCCCCAGGAGCTGATGGTTAGGACTGCTGAAGCTTCAGAGAGGCACTTCCGTTTTTCAAGGTTTGGACACACAGAACACATCTTCCCCCCTCACTTCCTATTGAGACCTCTTTCCTGTCTCTCTGTTTCTAGGACAGAAAACTTCCTTGGGAAATCACCCCTTCATGAGAACAGGCCAAACCATGCAGTGGCTTCCAATCAGGTTGAGGCGGGGCCCTTTCCCTATGTCACCTCTCCCACCCCATCTGGACATCAGGGTCTCTGGTACTGTCAGATGCTTTGGGAGACAGGAAGAGAAAGAAGGAGAAACCAAGAAAGCCAAAGTGCAATTCGCCCCACCTTGCTCGCCCACTTGGTCCCTCACCCACTGGGCCGCCGCCTTGATGCTTTCACTTTTGGTGACATCCAGTAGGGTGGTCTGCAGCCGACAGGAGGTATCCTGCTGAAGTTTCTGGGCTCCCTCCTCAGTGAAGCAAGCAGCCAGCACCAGCATGCCCCGATCAACCAGCTGTTTGGCCAGCAGGTTCCCGAAGCCAGAGTCACAGCCTGTGATGAAGACATACTTCTCTGAGAGATTGCTGACCAGATTGCAGTTCTTGAACCAGCGGTACATAAACGAGAGGTCTGTGAGGGCCGCCATAGGGCAGGATCAATGTGATGGCCAAGAAGGACTGGGCTCGGAAGACAGCAGGGAAGAAGCTGGTTCTCTGAACCCTAGCCGGCAGTCTGCGGGAACCCACCAGGAAGAAGAGCTCTCCTCCCTCCCGAAGCTTGCAACAAATCTAGGTCCCTGGGTGAGCCACGCTGTAATTTTTATAGGTGGATGCATCAACACAGCAATTAGCCCAGATGCAAGAAATTCAAGTCCAACCTGAAGCCTTGTCACCTCTGACAGCCCTGGTGGCTGCCTCCCTCTCTCCTCCTGCCCTGATGGGTGAAGGTGATGAGAATGGGAAAGAATCCACTGGCAATATTGGTGATGAGTGGTGGCACACTCAGGCAGTGTAAGGGAGGCAAGTGAAAGAGGAGGACTCACCCCAGACAGCTCCCCTAGAAACCTTGCTTCCACACTGCCCCCAACCCTGCCTGGGGATTTTGGTTCCCAGGGATCAGAATCATTTGTCATGAGTGCAGGTATGTAAATAAGTTTAAGTTTTATTTTCAGGGAAAATGCTCAAGACGAATTCATTAATGCAAAACAAGCAACACTGGTTCTGTGCATTCCAAACCCCAAGAGAAACAATATGTGGTCAGCTCTTCAGAATTCTTAGGTAAGTCTCCATCATGAGAGAGGATGAAAAGCAATAGATTTCTCCCTGCATGGATGTACCTCCATTGTCCTGAGGCCAGAGGCAGCAGGGCCATTCTATAGGGGAGGCTGGTCATGTGAAGCCCAGCTACTAGAAAGCAGAAAGACCTGGGGCACTCGGGCCTGATGCCCTAGGGGAAGGGGCAGCTGAGGGAAGGGTCTGGGCAGAGTCCTTGGCTCTGAGAGGGGATGAGATACAGGAGGAGCAGAGAACTGGGGCCAGAGACATAGAAAATTCTCAGCGTCGGGACTTGGAGGAGAAAGAGAGATTCCAGGCAATTTAGCAAATAATTTGCAGAAAGCTAAGAGGGAAGGTAGTAAAGGAAAGAAAATTAGGAAACCAGAGGTGTGAGTCCTGACGGAATTGCTTAAGATGCAGGAGCAGAATGATGCTGGAGCCACTGGCAGTTCTTTGGATCGACATCTAGGGTCACCATTCCTTGGGATGTGCCTGGTCCCAGCTCACACCTTCATGGCTTAGAGAGCCTGACACAGAAATGGGACCACAAAGTTCTCTAGCATGAAGGGACAAAGGATGTATGTCTGTGATCCACCATTTGTCAAGTCTGACCAGCACAGAATCAGATAAAGCAGGTGTCACCTTGGAAAGCCCCACAGGGTTTGGTCATTCCTTACCAAGAGAGGGGAGGAGGCCAGATTATGAACACACCCCGAAGAGCAGACCCAAAGCTTATAGGGGATGAAGCTGGGAAATGGTAAAAAGCAAATTGCACCTACTTCATAACCAACCCAAGGCAGAACACCTCCTACGTGGTATCTGGGAAGCATCTCCCAGGCTCTGTCTGCCTTCTGGGTGAATGAACAGAGAAGTCTTGGCTGGGCAAAGTCATACCACGTCACTCAAGGGCTGAGCAGGCCCAAGGCAGTGGGTATCCCAGTTCTTGAGGACACAGGTGAAGTCCAGGAGTTGGCTCTGAACCTAAAATGAGGATAACTCAGAACTGCTCCAGCACAGGCCTGGGCCTGACTCAGCACCTCTGGGGCCTCTATGCTGGCAGTGTTTCTCTGGCCCAAACTAAACACATAGGCCATGAGAGTTGGGGGAATGAGTGCTGTAGGACCACATAGAAGGCTCTTCCTCCCAGAGCTAGAAATGCGTCTCTCTCTCAGATGACAGGTCTGCCTGCCGAGCTGGCCCCTAAGGCCTGATAGGTCACACTGGTAGCTGCACTCCCCATCCCCACCCCATGCACACAGGTTATCTCAGTGGAGAGGAGCCCTCTCCTCTGCCAGGCCATTTCCTTCTGGTGGGAGGGCATAGACTGGCAAGGGCCAAGGCACACCCTGATGAGGTGGACAGGAGGAAGAGCAGGTTTGGGCTCACCCACCCCCAGTTGCTCAAGACCTTCCACAAATGTGGATTCTTCAGGGTGGCAGGTGGGCCATGAGGCTTAGAACCCAAGAAAGTGGGAAGCCATTATCTGTGATTGGGTCTTCCTTCCTAAGCAGCAAAACCTGGTTCTTTTTTCTTAAAATCACCAGGGTCCTGAATAATGTCTCAGGAAAAGCCTAGAACAGAGGTGAGGGAAGTGAAGTACATGACCTTGAACTTGAGAGCTCCCTCCCACCACTCTATTTCTCTGAAACAGCACCCCTCCCAAGTGCCATGACATTAAAGTGAAGGCCAGTCACTGAGTGCCACAGAAGAAGAGGACTCGGGTGCCCCAGGGAAGGGATCTGGGGCCTGCCAGTGCCTTAGTGACATGCCATTGCTTCCTTGTCCCTCTGTCTACTCCTGTGACCCCAGGCTACTTGACTCATTCCTAGAAAGGAAACAACTGCTTCTCACCTTGGTGGCAGAAAGGTGAGAACACAGAGGGCTGAGACAGGGCAGGGATAATCCAACTTCTCTCTTCAATTTTCTTCCCAGTTCATCCCTCCCATCCCCAACCCCCATGAAGGCACCTGCCTCTTCCTCCCTCAGGTTCACAGCCCATGCTCCCCTCAGATTAGAGAGCAACTTGCTGCACATGGCTGCCCTTTTCAGCTTTTACTCTAGAACAAAAGTAACCAAAGAAACCCATGGTTTCAAGAGAGTCAAAAATTGGTTTCTGTCTCCTCTTTCAGAATCCCTATTGAGGACACCATTGCCAGCCAATGCCCCTAGAGCTGATACTGAGGTCTAGGGGTCAGACTGATGGCTGCCCTGTCACCTCACACCATGTCCACAGGTATATTCAGAGGAGCCCCCTCCCCAACTTTCTCCAGGCCATTTCCATCACGGGGAGCGTGTAATAGACTGACCAGGTTGAGGCATATCTGGGGAAGGAGCAGGAAGCAGAGAAGGTGTGGGCTGCAGATCCTTCCCTTGGTCACACCCTTCCATTGTGTAGACTCCTCAGAATTGGCCAAGAGACTCAAAGACAACAGGGCACCTATGAATAATACTGGATCCCATTCTTTAGCAGAACACCTTTGTTCTTTCCTCTTAATATTGCCAGTCCTCAGTGATATCTCGGTGGAATCCTGTAGAGGGCGTGAGGAAGAAGGTGGGGTAGGCATCCAGATGACATGAGCATTCCCTCCCACCACGCCATTACTCTCCCCAGGACACGTTACCTCTTCTAGGTTACCTAGCTCCTCCCAACCATGCATCCCAGTCTTGGCTTCACAGGGGCTTAGCTGGCCTTGGAGAACCCCAGTGGAGCATGACGTCTATCAAGAAGATAGGCATGTAGGTCATGGACTGGTAGAGAAGATTGGCGTATCAGCCAAATAAGTAGTGAGTGCTCCATGCAGTGGGTCACCAAGGATAGATTCGTACTGCATTTTGCCCAAAGGCTTTTAGATGCTTTTCTGATGTCTGTTATGGATGAGAAAAGATCGTTAATGTACTAGCACATTCCTCCCCTCCCATTTAGACGTCTGAATTAGGAGGAGAGAGTCTAAGAATCCCTGGACCCCCAGTGATATGCCTCAAGTCTAATCCATCCATATTCCCAAGGGAGTGCCCCAACCTTCACCCAAGGAACACCTGTTCTACTGTAAGCCCCCTCTGCTTCTCTTTTTGAGATATCTGGACTCATAAATTGAAGGTCTCTGCTGACAGCTTAAGAACATGAAAATCAATTATCTCTAAACCTAGCTGCCCATGAACCCTCTGCTATCCAAAAATCTCTGACTTTAGTTTCCTCCTCAAAATAATGAGGGGTTCAGATGAGCCAGTGGTCTGAATTATAGGAAGCTGGGATGCTTCCTTTAGGTGACCAGTTGACCACATGGCACCCTGGGAATGGTGCTAAATGTCCTCACTTTTTCTTGGGGAGGCAGAGTCTGGAGGACAGATTCTTGTACTGTTAGAGGCACTAATGATGGACCCAGACTTCCAGACAAGGATTTGTTTCTCTCCCCACTGTCCACAGCTCACTCATAGGCTGTCAGAAGCTTCTCCCCATAGGTCTCCTTGACCTTGGAGCTGGCCTGGTCTGACAGCTCCTTAAGGTTCTGTAAATGCCTCTCAGAGCTAGCTGCTCATATTGGTCTTGAAGTAACAGAGTTCGATCACAGCCACCTTCACACCGAGGTGGGAAAGCTCCCTCCTCCAAGGCAGACATGCAGAAGGTCAAGGGCTTCAGAGGTGCTGGGAGGCAAAACACAAAAAAACAAAGAAACCCAGTACAAATCCAACATGCAATGGCAGTGGGAGACACTGGAAAGCTTGAAGAGTTGGGAAGGGCAGCAGATAGCAGATAAAAGTTATGATGGTGGCCTTGCCTCAGTATAGGGTTTCCGTATTTTACATGCTGGAGCTTACTAGCCCTAAATCCTACCAATTCAAGAGCAAGGCAGCACCTCAGTGCTGTCACCTCCTATGCCCCTCACAGCCAATGGATCACCAGAATTCCTACATTCTATCTCCTCTGCTCCCTCCCTTCTTCTCCTTCCCCAGGAATCTCCCTGGCCTCCGAGCTGGGTGACGGCAGCTGTCCTCTAAGGAGCATCCCTCTGCCTTCAGCCTGGCTCCACACACGCACAGCCACTCGTCCCACTGTAGTCAGTGGGTGTCTAGAAGCCGATTAGACCACGGAGCTCCCCTGAGCAAATCCCTTTTTTGGGGGTTCCACTGCCAACAGCATGAGGCACAGCTCCTGTCCAGGGCCTCCACAAGCCCACGTGCACCCACCTGCCCAGCTCCCCTACAGGCCTGGCCCTGTGCTTCGCCCCACGAGGACCCCACAGCACAGGCAGGCCGCTGAGTCTCCCCCTGCACCTGGGCTGAAGACACAAGTCATTCCCCCATTTCTGTTCAAGGCTGCCAGGTGAGGATCCTCAGTCTCCAGCTCAGACCCCATCTCCAGGACCCTCCCCAACTCAGGAGGCTGCCACAGCCAGCCAGGCTGACTGGGTCACACCCCCTGTGAGAATTGGCAACAACGATTCTGGCTCTCATGCCCCTCTCTCAGCTGTCAGAGCTTTTAGGTCAGGGACAAAATCTTGTTGTTGTCCTAGGCTGAGTTTATTGGGCACTCCCAAGGGCCTAAAGAGTCTGTTGTTTGGATTCAGATGCTCTCCCCATGCCTCCGGGGCCCAACAAATATCTCTCTGGGGAGAGAGACAGAGACAGGAAAACAAGAAGACAGGAATGGGGTAAGAGAGAGAAAACAAGGGGAAAGGATGGAAGAGAAAAGAAGCAGGGAAAGAAGGTAAAAGAAAAACTCATGAGTAATTGCTTTCTGCATCCTGTTTAGGACAGAGACACTTAAATCCTAAGACTGGGGGAAGTTAGAGAACAGGCCTGCACTGGATGTCATTGGACAAGCTGTGCTACAGCCTGCGTCAATGACAAGGCAATATCTCTCCTGGAAGAAAAGGTCACCCTGTGTACCTGGAAATTCCAAAGCTTGCTGTGGACTGAATGGCCAGAACAGGCAGGGGAGGAGGGAAGGAGGTCTCATGCCACACAGGTGTCCACACTATACTCTCTGCTCCGGGAAGTACCACCCTCTCCTCCCAAGATCACACAAGGCCATCTCTGCCCTATCCCCATGGGTCCAGCCCGTTTCGCTTTGGGGAAGACTCTACAGAAGACACAGAGGAGCAAATCAATAGCATGAAAGATTGGAGGAGTCAGAGTTACAGATCCACAGACTCCTGGCCAGCAGGGGCAGGGCTGTGAGGGGGTGAGGGCTAGGGGTATGGGAGGCAGAGCTTGACCCCAAGAATATTGGAAACACAATAAGGCCTGCAATGGGAGCCCTTCCCCTACTCAGAAACCTTTCCGGGACTTAAAGAAATGAGGATTGTTTGATTCCACCGTTTTATTTTTCTTGAATAGCACTGCTAAGCCTGTCACCAAACCTTGGTAGAGAATCATTACTGAGATGTTATTTATGCCAGGAAAAGTGGGAGACAAACTTCAGCATTCAGCAATATAGAATCCCTTTAAAAAATTATGGTCTCTCCATACGCTGGAATATGGAGATCTTGACTGTTGTGTTGTGGAAGAAATTTGATGATGAAAATGCTGATGCCAGAATGCCTAAAGTAGAGAGAAATTAACCCTGGAGGGTGGGATTAGGGTGAATGTTGTTTCGCTCTAATCTTCTGTGATTCTCCAGTGAGAAACCCCAGCTTGTCCTCCTATCTATCCAACCTTATTTTCTTCTATAACTTCTCCCATGTTTTCCATTTCCGATCAGAACAAAGCAATCAATGATCTCCCTTTCCCCAAAAGGAACAGGAGTCAGCACTCGGTATTTGATGTGAAGTCCCTTCAGCTCTACAAGTCCCAATGTCCTCATGAGTCAAGTGGGGATAATCTTAGAGCCCTCAACAGGGACAGGAACCAGTGTGAAGGAACCTGTAAGCAAATGCTGACATCAGAAGCCTGGATCCTGCCCGGCCCCATCCCCCACGGTCTCACGCCAACCGTCAGGGCCCAACATTCTCCAGAGACTGGGCTCTAACCAGGGGCTGGGTCCGCTAACCCTAGCCCCAGCCACAACCACTCTAGGACTTCTGCTCTGGAAAATGGAAAGCTCGAGCCCCCGAAAATAAAAGTCTTGGGAATGTTCCCAGTTAGCAGACGCTAGGTCTCTGCTAGTGACACAGAGAGAGAAGAAACAAACAGGCACAAGCCAGGATCGGGGTGGTACCTCTGTTCCCCACATGGTCCTTCACCCACTGGACACCTGCAGCAACGGTCTCTGTCTTGGTGACGTCCAAGGTCACCGTCTCCAGCCTGTTTGAAGTCTGGCCCCTCAGCTGCTCAGCCCCCTTCTCTGTCCTACATGCACAAGTCTTCAGCTCCCACAAGCCTCCAGCTGTCTGGCCAGCAGGCTCTGGAAGCCCGAGTCACAGCCGATGATGAACACGTACTTGTCTCTCAGGTGGCTCAGCACCTGCCTCTCTTGGTACCAGTGCAGAAGGTGGTACAGGCCAAGGAGGACTGCCAGGTAGAGCCACATGACTTTGCAGAGGACAGACACAGACAGGCTGGGGTGAAATGAGAGTCTGGCCTGTATCCACACAGGAGGACTTAAGAACACAGAGGGCTGCGGTAGGCAGGGAGGCGCTCAGGCACTTTGGCAGGGAGTCCTCAGTTTCCTCCCTGATCACTGTCTTTCTACACCATTTTTTATCCTGGCTTCATCTCTCTACTGTTTGAACTGCCTTTGCAAGTACTCATGCGTGCAATTGCAAACCCCAAGTTCTACCCAGTAAGAAACTACTATGACTCAGCAATGCTTCCCTAGTCCCCAGATTTCTCTCTGCCTCACTGTGCCTGCACAGATGTTTATGTGGGTGCAAACATTTGATTTACACAGGAACACACACACAAGTGTCTATATACACTTTCCTGGAAAACACACCCCTCTAAGTACAGGGTCAGAGCTGTCTCTAGAAAACTCCCACACTAACACTCCTGGTCCATGACCTGAACACAGGAAGACCTTACTGGGCAGCTACACATGGTTTCCAGGCACATTAGGTGGAAATCCCTCCCTGAGCCTGAGTTTCCTCATCCTGCTCAGCACCCAGAATCAATCACTCCTCAGGAAACTAGGGCACCGTCAGGCTCTCTAGGGTCAGAAGGAGAAGGGAAGAGAGTGGACAGGAGCAGGCCCTGTCCTGCTATAATAGTTTTTTAGGGTAGAAGGAGTGCAGGATCCCGTGGGGAAAGTCTGACCTCAGAGGTAAAGAAAGGGGAGGGAAGGGGATGGAGACTTGAAACCCACAGGAAGGAAATGCCCAGGGCTGCTGGGAGGGGGAATGTGAGGACTTACACACGCAGGTGCCACAGGGGTTGCCCGCTCCCCTCCAGATATACCTTGTGCCCAGCCCTGGGTGCTGTCTGCACTGCCCTCGGCCCTCCCCTACCAGGGTCCACATCCAGAATCTTTTCAGTGACCAGGGTTTCCTTCAACCGTACATTCTCAATGGCCATACACAGAGATATTTCCCGACCTTCACATCCACGGCTCCACTCTTATTCATCCACTCTTACTCACCCCTTGGAGTGGGTGGCAGTTGTTTCCTAGACACTCCAGTAGGGAGCAATTCCAGGTAGTCCCAGAGGGGGTAGTCAGAGGGAGGAGGCATCTGGGAGACACCTCCTCACCCCGAATGTGAAATCCCTCAGATCCGCCTCTGGCTTGCAGACTTCCTCCCCACTACCCAAGTCCTTTGACTTGCACATACACCTCCAGATGGGTTCCTGGAACTAGAAAGTCAGAAGTAACTGGAAAAATACAAAAGGAGAAGAATGATTAACGCCTGTGGTGCCTAATTAACTTTGACATTTTTCTATTGTTCCTTGTTACAGTAAGGCAACTGGACTTTGTAACCGACAGTTGCTTAACTGATAGGTCAACCTCGTGACTGCAGATCCTACAACCCCTCCCCACTTGCAGAAACTGCCCTGAACTGTAACTTCTGTAACTTTCCACTGCCTACCCCAAACCTATGAAACCAACTCCTATCCCACCGCCCTCCGCTGACTCTCTTTTCGGACTCAGCCCGCCTTTGACAATCAAAATGAGTGACTGAGGCTCAATCATCCAGGGTTACTAAGGCAACTTCAGAGTGTCCTGGAACTGCCCTGAGGTCCTGTCGCTCTGCACAGCAAAGCCAAACATTGACATCGAGATAGCAGCAAGGGAAAGTGAGCTATTTATTGCAAGGCACCAATCAAGGAGAACTGGGCAGCTCAACCTTAAGACCCTACATCCCCTACGACTCACAGGTAAGGATCAAGATCAGGAGCTGGAGGGAAAGACTCTGGAGGTTGGGACTCAAAGACCCCATGCTCCTGAGAGAGGACCAGGACAGCAAAGAGAAGGAGTCAGGCAGCTTCGGTGGCTCCCCTGGCCTCTGTGGGATTGGGCCCCACTCCCTGCCCAAGTCACTCAGACTGGACCCGGCTCCCTGTCTAAGGAAAGAGTCCTGGAAGAAGGAGAAAAGAAGAGACCCTTATTTTGCTAAGGGCACAAGAGCATTCAGGGACCTGGAGCCTCCCGAGGACCCTCCCTGGCTATATTTGTATTGTTACCAGAAAGGATGGTGCTGATCCAGACCCTAAGAGCAGGTTCTTAAATCTCACATAGGAATGAATTCAAGGTGAGCCACAGAGCACAGTGAAAGAGGCAAGTTCATTGGAAACTAGTCTGTTACAGAGCAGGCTGTCCTCAGAAAGCAGGAGGAGGAGAGTGCCGGCCTTTGTTAGTCCCTTCCTTAAGATTAGGTACTAGCAGGTATCAGGAACGATGATTAAACTTAGAATTGTGCTGACGTGCTCACGAATGGTAAGGGCTATTGATGTTATCAATGACCCTTAATCTTTTAACCAAACTCTTCTCATTAATGTTATCTTTAAGTAAAATGAGAAGCATTCTTAGGACATCTGGATATTCTACAGGCCAGGTGAAACATGTTCTGTATAACCATAAATATTCTGTCGTTATAATTGGTGGTCAGCTTGAAATGTGGCTATCTTCAGACTATGAGCACTAACCTTAGAGGTGCCTT
>CAUYLG010054761.1:0-104982 GCA_963573385.1 Cacajao melanocephalus
TTCTCTCCGTCGCATTCAGGTACATCTATTAAACATAGATTAGGTCTTTTTTTTTACATAATCACATATTTCCTGGAGGCTTTGTTCATTTCTTTTCACTCTTTTTTTCTCTAATCTTGCCTTCTTGTTTTATTTCATTGAATTGATCTTCAATCTCTGATATCCTTTCTTCTGCTTGGTCAATTTGGCTACTGAAACTTATATATGCTTTGCGAAGTTCTCATTTGTGTTTCCAGCTCCGTCAAGTCATTTATATTTTTATATAAGCTGTTTATTCTCATTAGCATTCTTCTAACCTTTTTTCAAGGTTCTTAATTTCTTTGCATTGGGTTAGAACATGTTCTTTTAGGTCAGAGAAGTTTGTTATTACCCACCTTCTGAAGCCTGTTTCTGTCAATTCATGAGACTCATTCTCTATTCAGCTTTGTTCCCTTGCTGGTGAGGACTTGTGATCCCTTGGAGGAGGAGAGGCGTTCTGGTTTTGGGTGTTTTCATCCTTTTTGCACTGGTTTCTTCCCATCTTCATGGATTTATCTACCTGTGGTCTTTGTAGTTGGTGACTTTTGGATGGGGTCTCTGAGTGAATATTCTTTTTGTTGCTGTTGAAGTTATTTTTTTCTGTTTTTTAGTTTTCCTTCTAACAGTCAGGCCTCTCTGCTGTAGGACTGCTGGCGGTCCACTGCAGAGCTTGCTTGCCTGGGGATCACCTGTGGCAGCTGCAGAACAGTAAGGGTTGCTGCCAGTTTCTTCTTCTGTTATCTTCATCCCAGAAGGGTACCTGCCAGATGTCAGCCTGAGTTCTCCTTTATGAAGTGTCTCTTTGGATATACAGGAGTCAGGGAGCTGCTCGAGGAGACAGTCTGTCCCTTGCAGGAGCTCAAGTGCTGAGCTAGGAGCTTCATTGTTTCGTTCAGAGCTGCTGGGCATGTACATTTAAGTCTGCTGCAGCAGAATTCATAATCACCTTTTTTCCCAGGTGCTCTGTCCTTGGAAGGTGGGGCTTTATTTATTAGTTCCTGATGTGCTGCTGCATTTTTTCAGAGATTTCCTGCCCAGCAAATAGGTAGTCTAGTCACAGTCTGCTAGCAGAGGCATTGCTGAGCTGCTGTGGGCTCTTCCCAGCTGCTGTGTGAACTTCCTAGTGGTTTTGTTTACAGAGGTAGTTAGAACTGCCTCGGTAATGATGGTCTGCCTTGGTAATGGTGGACTGCCTCAGTAATGGCAGACTGCCTTGGTAAAGGCGAACTGCCTCGGTAATGGCGGACTGCCTCGGTAGTGCCAGACTGCCTTGGTAATGGTGGACTGCCTCAGTAGTGGTGAACTGCCTTGGTAATGGCTGACGCCCTTTTTCCCACCGAGCTGGACTGTCCCGGGTCCAGCTGCGCTTGCTGTGAAACTCTCAGTCCAGAGTGTTTCAGATTGCTGGTCTTTGTAGGGGTGGGACCTGCTGAGCCAGATCACGTGGCTCCCTATTTCAGTCCCCTCTTCTTTTTTTCAGTTGAATGGATGGCTCTGTATTCCAGGCATTCCAGGTGCCTCTTTAAATGGCTGCCCAGATTTGTGTTAGTTTTTGTGTGGAGACCTGCAGTGCCAGCTGAAACAGCCATGCTGGAAACTCATAGTGCTTTTCAGCCTGGGAATCTCCTGGTCTGTGGGCAGTGAAAGCTCGTTTGGAAATGTAGTGATCATTCACCCTCTGTGTTGTTCTTGCTGGGAACTGCACTCTAGAGCTGTTCCTATTGGGTTATGTTGGATCCTCACAAGAAAATGCTTTAAGCTTTTCACTGTTCAGTATGATGTAAACTGTGGGTTTGTCATATACGGCTTTTATTGTGTTGAGGTATGTTCCTTTTATGCCTAATTTGTTGAGAGATTTTATCATGAAGGGATGTTGAATTTTATTAAATTCTTTTTACTGAATCTATTGAGATGATCATGGTTTTTGTTCTTCATTCTGTTGAATAATGTATCACATGTATTGATGTGTGTATGTTGAACCACCCTTGCATCACTGGGATAAATGCTGCTTGATCATGGTGTATTATCTTTTCGATGTGCTGTTGGAATTGGTTTATTAGTATTTCTTGGAGGATTTTTAAATCTATGTTTATTAGAGATACTGCCCTATAGTTTTATTTTTTGTTGTGTCCTTGCCTAGTTTTTGGTATGCTGGCTTCATAGAACAAGTTAGAAAAAATTTCCTCCTCTTCAAGTTTTTTGGAGTAGTTTGAGAAGAATTAATATTAGTTCTTCTTTATACGTTTGGTAGAATTCAACAGTAAAGCCATCTAGTTCTGGGCATTTCTTTGTTGGGAAAGCTTTTTTTTTTTTTTTTTTTTTTTTTTTAATTACTGATTCTGTGTCTACTGTTATTGGTCTGTTTGACTTTTCTGTTTCTTCTTGGTTTAATCTTGGTCGGTTATATCTGTTCAGGAACTTAACCATTTCCTCAAAGTTTTAAAAAAATTTGTTTCATTAATCTTTTGTGGGTAGTTTTGTATCTGTTTTGTTTAGTTCTTCTCTCATCATTATTAGTTTTTTTCCTTCTACTCTTTTAGGGTTTTGTTTGGTTTTGCTTTTCTAGTTTCTTGAGATGCATTGTTTGGTTATTTATTTAAATATCTTTCTACTTTTATGAGGTAGGTGCTATCATTATAAATTTCCCAATTAGTACTGCTTTTGTTTGTATCTCAAAGGTTTTGGTGTATTACATTTTTATTTTCATTTGTTTCAAGACTTTTTAAAATTTCCTTCTTAGTTTTTTCATATACCATTTGGTTAGTTAGTAAACTTGTCAATTGAAAAATGCATGTCAATTTCTATATAACTGTATAGTTTCCAAAGTTCCTCTTGTCAGTTATTTCTAGTTTTGTTCAATTGTGGCTTGAGAAGATAATTGATATGATTTTTATTTAAAATTTTTTTGAGATTTGTTTTGTGATCTAGAATATGGTCTATCCTCGAGACTGTTCCATGGGCCAATGAGAAAAATGTGTATTTTGCAGCTGTTGGATAAAATATTCTGTAAACATCTGCTAGATCTATTAAGTCTACAATACTGTTCAAGTCCAAATTTCTTTGCTAATTTTCTGCCTGGATGATCTGTCCAATGCTAAAATTGGGTGTTGATGTCCCTCAGCTATTACTGTGTTGGTATCTACCTCTCTTTTTAGCTCCAAGATGTGCTCCAATACTGGGTGAACACATATTTACAATTTTGCATTTTCTTACTGAATTGATACCTTTGCCATTACATAATGACTTTTTTTTTTTAACTACTGTATATTTTGTAAGAAATATGTATAGCTACTACTGCACACATTTGGCTTCCATTTGCATGGAATACCTTTTTCTATCTTTTCACTTTCAGTCAATATGTGTCTTTACAGGTAATGTGACTTTCCTGTGGGGAGCATATAGTAGGATATTATTTTTATCCATTTATCCAGTATACATCTTTTAATTGGAGATTTGAACTCTGTACATTCAGGACTGTTATTGTTATGAGGACTTACTCCTGTCATTTTGTTAATTGTTTTCTAAGTGTTTTGTATACCCTTTGTTCCTTTCTTTTGCTCTTATTTTTTATCTTTTTGGTTTGATTTTTTTTTGTAGTGATACTGTTTGATTCCTTTCTCTTTCTCATTTGTGTATCTGATTTACCAGTGAGTTTTATACTTTCATGTGTTTTTTTTATGATAATCGATATTGTTTTGCTTCCAGGTGTGGGATGTTCTTAAAGATTTCTTGTAGGGATGGTCTAGTGGTGATGACTTTCCCCAGTTTTTGCTTGTCTGGGAAAGACTTTGTTTCTCCTTCCTTTCTGAAGGTTAGGTTTGTTGGGTTTAGTATTCTTGGTTAGCAGTTGCTTTCTTTCAACACTTTGAATATATCATCCCATTATCTCTTGCCATATGAAATTTCTGCTAAAAACGTCTAATGTGGCTGGGCATGGTAGCCCATGCCTGTAATCCCAGCACTTTGGGAGGCTGAGGTAGATGTATCCCTTGAGGTCAGTAGTTCAAGACCAGCGTGGCCAACATGAGGAAACCCTGTCTCTGTTTAAAAAAAAAAAATACAAAAATTACCCAGGCATAGTGGTGTGTGCCTGTAATCCTAACTACTTGGGAGGCTGAGGCACAAGTATCACTTGAAGTTAGGAGGTGGAGGTTGCAGTGAGCCCAGATTGCACCACTGTTCTTCAGCCTGGGGAACAGAGTGAGACTCCATCTCAAAAAAAAAAAAATCTAATATTAGTTTGATGAGGATTCCCTTATATGTGACTGGAAGCTTTTCTCTTGCTGGTTTACAATTTTTTCTTAGTCTTTGACTTTTGACAATTTAATTGTGTGTGCTTTGAAGAGGACTTTATTGAGGGGGATAAACATATTTGGATTTCTTTGAGTTTCCTATGTTTAGATGTCTCGATCTCTCCCATACTTGGGAACTATTATTTCATGATGTAGTTTTTCTTTGCCGTTTCCCATTTGTTATAATTTTGTAACTCCCACAATGTGAATATTAGTTTACTTTATAGTATCTCATATGTCATGTAGGTTTTCTTCATTCTTTTAAAATTCATCCTTATTTTTTATTGTCTTACTAGATCATTCAAAAAATAAATTATCTTCAAATTCAGAACTTTTTTCTTTTGCTTGATATAGTTTACTGTTGAAGCTCTCAACTGTATTTTTAATTTCCTTCATTAAATTCTTCAGTTCCACGATTTATTTTATTCTTTTTATAATATCAATCTCTTTGTTTTTGAATTTTTTTCATTTCATGGATTGTTTTCCTGATTTCTTTGTATTGTATACTTATGTTCTATCTCATTGAGTTTCCTTAAGATCACTATTTTGAATTCCTTTTCAGACATTTTATATATTTTCTTTTCTTTGGTGTATGTTACTGGAGAATTGTTGTGTTCCTTGGAGGTGTCATGTTTCCTTGCTTTTTGTTTCTTTGTCCTTACATTAATTTAGTGCATCTAGATACATCTAGTGTAACAGTTGATTCATCAAGTTTTGTGGAGTAGATTTTGTAGGGAACGACTTTTTCTTGTAGATCTGTCTATACTGTTGGTTGGGTAGAGTGCTGTGGTTTTGGTCCTCGGTGGATGCAGTGGTGGCATCTCCATAAGATTTCTTTGGCTCTAATTAATATCAGCAGCATCTGTGAGTTGATCAGTGTCTTAGGCTGCATTTGTTTGTACATTTCTTTCTGTGGGGCATTTTTGCTGGGGACAGGGACATCAGGTGGGCCAGTCCTTAGGTCCCTGAATGGCACATGCAGGCACTTGTGGTGGCAGCAGTGGGGCCAAAGCAGGCTGGTACTCATATTCCTGGGTGGCATGCACAGGTGTGTGGTGACCTCACTGTTAGAGAGGCAGGGTTGCTATTGGCAGCTGCAGACCCAGGAAGGTGACTCTCAGGCTCTGGAAAGCATGTGTTTTGGCTTTTTATTTGTCCTAGGAGCAGCCTCCTGATGTACTGGACCATTTATTCCCTTCAGTGTAGGGTGCTGTGTGGACTTGAGTGCCAGAGACCCAACACCAGGGTTGTGCCACTGAGTTCAGCTGGTGTTGCAATGTTGTCACCCTCTGGGTGGAGGTGAGGGAATGTCAGCTGTGCCCCAGGGATGTGGAGATGCAGGGGTTATTAACCCCCAGGGCAAGATGGACTCTGGTGGTGGCTCTGCTTTCAAAATGGTACCCTACTGCAGCCGTCTGGGTCCTGCAGGTCTGGGGGAAGGGGGTTCCCAGTGTGGATTCCCTTTCTAGGACAATACAGTAGCATGGACTCCAGGGACCTTCCTATACTGGCTTCAGGGCTTGTGAAGGCTGAGGGGCTCTCCTGTAGCAGCATTGCAAGTGTCCGTGGTGGAAATGAGGGCTTCTTGGACCTCTTGCTTATATTTTCCCCACAATAGGGATTCCTGCTTGGCTGTGAGTTGATCCCAGGTCCCAGCCAGCTGTGTTGCATCCCTCTATGTGTTGTCTTCTTGAATTTCTGTGCCTTAGAAGGTCTTTGCCATTCCCTTGATGAATTCCAGTGTTCTCCTTTAGATCCTCTGTTTGACATGTGGTTACCTATTTGTAGTTTTGGTCCTTCTTTGTGAAGGAGATGAGTGCTGGATGCTTCTAGCCAGCCATCTTGATGACCTCTATTTTCATTATTTTTTTTCTCATTGATCAGTTAGCATTTCTTTATCCTGAATACCTTCTCTTCAGGTAATTTTAATATTAGAATAGATTAATAGATTCTTTTTTTAAAAAATAGATTTAAATAATTACAATCCATTCTTTTATTATTTATTTTGATGTTTAAATTACTCAAATTCAGTCAACGGGACTCTCTTTAATTTGGCTTCTGGGTCCTTTTTAGAAGTCCAAATCATTTTTTTGAGAACTAAATAGTGTCTTTAAAAATTATACTTTTCTATGTTTCTGGCTTACTTGTATAGCTGATTTTGCTATACTGACCTTGCAGCCAGTGACCCTGCTGAACTTTTCTATTAGTTCTAATATGGTAACTGGAAATTTAAGACATTTTCTAGTTTGATAACCATATATTTATGCATAATGACAATTCAATTTTATTCTTTTACAATTATCTTTTTTTTTTTGGTTACTGAGATGGCTAGAACCTTCTATATAAGGCTAATTCTATGTAAGAAAAAGATGTGCAGACATTAACTTCTTCCTGACTTCAAAGTTTCAACATTAACTATGTTTGTTCTGGCTTATTAATTGCTATCCTTTCTCCAAGTATGGAAGGTCTCTCCCTTTCTCTCTCTCTGTCTCTCAAAGTCAAAAAATAGCAAATGGGTTTTGAATTTTATCAATTTGTTCTGAATATGTTAAGATGATTACAAGTGTTTTTTCCTTTAATATCTTAATGTGGTAAATTACAATAATATCTTTATAATGTGCACCATCCCTGCATTATTGATATAAACCTTATTTGATATCTTTTAATATACTTTCACATTTAGTTTGGCAATATTTTATTTAGCCTTTTGCATTTACATATGAGATTGGCTTATATTTTTCCTTTCTTATGTTTCTCTTTTTCCAATATCTACTTGCCTTAAATCATTTGCATTTTCCTGGTTTGTGTATTCTCTTCTTGAATGTATGGAAAAGGGTGTTTATACTTATCTGGATCTGTTTTGTATGGGAGGTGGAGGAAAGTAGGAGGAGTTTAAAACACACACTAAATTTGCTTAGTGAATGTACCTCCATTCAAGCATCTAGGACTTTGAGTAGCATCAGCAGCCATAACATTCACAAGAGCCCTCCAGTGTAAGTACCAGCCATACAGGGTCATATGGCAAAGGAGGAAGAATATGGAAAAGTTGGGTTCCATAGCCCAGGTGACACTCAGAAGCAGGGAACGGTGCAGCCTGGACCCCTGAGGGCTCTGTCTTGGCCATGTGTTTCTGCTTCAGTGTCATCACTTCTCCTCATGTTCCCCATCACTCAGTCTCTTTGCAAGCTGTGAGCAGGTATTCAGTGCTGAGGAGGGAGTGGTGAGTTCTGAGGTCTCTAATTGGGGTGGAAAAGATGTGTGGAAGGGCTTTGTCATGCTGGTTGCTCTTTGGTTCCCTTTAGGTCTCTACAAAGTGGGCACATCTAGCACTGTGAGGATTAACCTCCTGCCCAGGACTGTCTTTAGGACGGCCTAAGATTTTGGTTTCAACTCTTGTCAACCAGAATTTTCTTATTATGCTCACAGAAATCTTGCTTTCTCTGTCCCAGCCTATATTACGAGCATGCTGGTGCTGACAAGGGAGGGGGATGAGCCTTACTCCTTAGGATGCTGCAGCTCTCCCCACTGTAGGTGTGTCCAGTGTGAAAGCATGTATTTGAGCATGTGTGTGTGCATGTATGAGAGTGTGTTTGTACATGTGAGCATGAGTGCGTGTGCACATGTGAGTGTGTGTGCACGTGAGCATGTGAGACAGTGTGTGTGTGCATGTGGGCATGTGAGAGAGTGTGTGTGTGCATGTGAGCATGTGAGTGTGTGCATGTGAGTGTGTGAGAGTGTGTGTGCATGTGTGTATGTGTGCATATGAGCATGTGAGAGAGTGGGTATGTGCATGTGAGCGTGTGAGAGTGGGTGTGTGCATGTGAGCATGTGAGAGTGTGGGCATGTGAATGTGTGAGTGTGTGTGCATGTGAGCCTGTGAGAGTGTGTGTGCACGTGAGCATGTGAGAGTGTGTGTGGGCATGTGCATGTGAGTATGTGTGTGTGCATGTGAGTGTGTGAGAGTATGTGTGTGCATGTGAGCATGTGAGTGAGTGTGGGTGTGTGCATGTGAGCATGTGAGAGAGTATGGGTGTGTGCATGTGTAGGAGTGTGTGCATGTGTAAGAATCAGTATGTGAGTGTGCAAGTATATGTGCATGTGTGCACATCTATGTATTTGGTATGCATGTGTGTGTGTACATGTGTGAGCATGTGGACATTCTCATGTGTGCATGTAGAAGGGTATGTGTGCACATGTGCAACTGTGTGCATTTGTGATGGTGTGCACGTGTGATATGAGTGGGGATGAGTTCATTTGAGTGCATGTGAGTGTGCATTTGTGAGTATGTGTGAATGTGCATTTGTGTGTATGTGTAAGTGTACATTTGTGTGTGAATATGTATTTGTGAGTTTGTGCACGTGTGATATGTGAAATGAAAATTTAGTGAAAAATTTCAATTCAGGGATAAATGATACAATCTTGGTGAGAAATTGGTGCTTTCTGCCTTCTGCCCTGAGGCTAAAATCATCCCACATACTTTTCATCATGTCAATTCATCTGAGTGCATGTGAGTGTGCATTTGTGTGTGTGTGTGTGTGAATGTGCATTTGTATGTGTAAGCGCATTTGTATATGAGTCTGCATTTGTGAGTGTGTGCACATGTGAGTTCATTTGTGTGCATGTGAGTGCATGTGTGTGTATGTGTGAGTGTGCATTTGCAAGTATGTGTATGTGTAAGTGCATTCATGTGTAAGTGTGCATTTGTGAATGTGTGCACGTGTGATATGTGTGTGAGTTCATTTGTGTACATGTATGAGTGTGCATTTGTGAGTGTGTGTATGTGAGGTGTGGATTTGTGTGTGTGAGTGTGCCTGTGGCTGTGGCAGGGGAGTCAGAGGCGAGCCCTGCTTGAGAGTTTGTCCCTCACTGCACCCTTTCACAAGCTTCTGCCCCACTAACCAGGTCACTAGTTGTCCTGGGAACCCTCCCTCCCTTTCCTGGATCCTCGCCTCTGTTTCTGCTTCTCTTTGTGTCTGCAAAGTCTCTACTGTCCTCGCCCAGCTATGAGTTGAATCTTCTTTTCTTCAGGATCCAGATGAGATGCCTTGTTCTCCTTGACATAGCTCAGTCAGGGATAAACATTTCCTCCTCTTTTAGACTTAGCACATCTGACTTGAATTATACATGTGAGCAGCAGAGGCTCCTGTCGGATATGGAATATGACTTATTTATCTTTCTATTTCTCCCAATAATGCTCTCCAGCCCAGCACTGAAGACAGTGTCTGGCACAAAGAAGGTGCTCAATAATTATTTATTAAAATTGGATAATTCCTGCCTCTCCTTTTTGGTATGTTTAGTGAAAATTTTCAATTCAGGGATAAATGATACAATCTTGGTGAGAAATTGGCGCTTTCTGCCTATGCCCTGAGGCTAAAATCATCCCATCTCACATCCCTTTCATCACCCGTCTTTCTGTCTCCCTGACTTGAGCCGGCATCCCTCACCTCCCACCCCCGCTCTGCAGCTCTGACATGGGCTTCTGCACCATTCCTGCCTCCTTCAGCTGAATGCACACACACAGGATCATTCACAAACCCTGGGCAGGGTTTTATGTGATGCCCAGATCTGGATGCTAAAATGACTTTAGCTGCATTCTCATGCAAGTCACACCTTCTGGGAGAATTAGTGGAGGGCTAGAGAAATGATTCCTAACCCCTACCATGCCTTGAATTATCCCAGAGGAGGTTGGGAGTTTTCAAAACAAAGTTAATTGCAATTCGTGGTAATCACACACATATTTAATGCTACACAACACTTTGAGTCTAAGATAAATGTTGCGAAAATCGAAGTGTCAGAACTCTAGGAAGATTGGGATATAGGGCAATTGAATTATTCTTCTCTAAAAAAAGGAAAAAAAAAAAAGGGCTCCTGAAATAATTGACTTTACACACTTGAAAGTCAAGTAAGTCTGTGTGCTGTGGTGAAGACCTCAGGGAATGGGGCTGCCTCTGACACCCTCCAGTGTGGAGAGCCTTGGGCAGCCTTCCTGAGCCTGGGTTTCCCATGCCGCACTATTGGTTTAGATTTGCATATCATAATGGTGGTATTCAATCACATTTGCATTTACTTAGTACCTACAGTATGCCAGGTTTCTGGAAGCACTGATAACATGGATAGTTTATGTGACACCTAAAACTGTAGAGACAGCTGCCTGCTTCTTTGCTCATTTCTCTTTTTTTCTGGCAGAGCCACTTTTCTCATATTCTTGCCTACCAGCCCCCAGGCACCAGGTGCCTGAGAAACGTCTCTCTAAACTCACAGCTGCCATCGGTTCCCCTCTAAGCATGCTGTTTGCTTCATTTCCTCATAAGGACCCATGGAGGCATGGGGACAGCTATTGTTCCCACTTGCTGGGAGAGGAGAGTGAGGTGCAGAGGAGATTCGTGGATCCCAGCTGCTTCTGCCCCAGTCTCTGACTCAGCATGGGGAATGGTCCACACTTCCCCACAGCTACAGGTCACATTTCCTTGTGTAACTTAAGCGGAGCCGGACCTTGGAACTCACACTTGATTCCATGCCTGCCTCTGCCGATTGGCCTTCTTTCCGCTGCGGGTATCCCCAGGGTCCACCATCTGCAGTCCACAAAACCTTCCTGCTTGCATCCTGAGCTGGAAACATCTTGCCTTCCCTGTGTGCCCAGCGCCACTCTCCATTCTCCTGGAGCAGTTTGTGCTTCAGGCTTTGTATCGGAATCATTCTCATAGGTCTGTTGGCTCCTATCCTAGATTGTCAGTTTCTTCAAGGTAAGGCACCAATCTAAGTGATTGTCCAAATGGACACCCTTTTGGAAGGGAGTGAGAGTGTTATTGATAAGTGCTTCCAAGCAGCAGGTGGATTCTGGGACTGTCCTAGGCAAGCCATGCTGGCTAGACACCCAAATTAAGGGGAGGACATGGGGCATGTCAGGGCATCTCTGTACCTCCCGCGGCACTTAGAACACAGCTGAAAATACTGTAATTGTAACACAACTGCTGAATACAGGGAAGAAGGAGCATGCTGCCATTGCGTGGAGGATGCATTTTTATTCCACGTGCGCTCTTACTGTGAATGGTGCATTGTCCGCACCCACAAGGGGAGCATGCCTTGTTGCAATTATTGTTGTTTTCAGCTGCTAAAGAAACATGAGATACCCGCAGTCAACAGGGAGATGGCGTTTTCCATAATAAGGGGATTTTCATTTCAACATCTTGGACAGTGGAAATGAGAATTGACTGATCACTTGATGTCCACGAGAGCACATCAGCAGACTCTCGGAGCATAGCAACGGGGGAGCCAGAGGAGTCTCTCAGTCCAAAGACCCCATTTTCTGATAAGGAAACTATAGCCTAGAGATAGGATGAAGAGCTCAGACCTTCTGACTTCTGAAAAGGTACATTTCCTCCTAAAACTCTCCAATAAAAAGATAAAGTTAGTTGTAGTCTAATATAATGGATTATGGTGATGGGGTGTTAATGCCAATCCTCAGTGCCTTTCAGTTTGGGGAAATAACTTGAAGAAACATTGATTAAAATTGTTCTTTTTACACTTAGCATGTAGAGAAGATGAGAGTCAGGGAACACTACTTGAAGTAGATAACTCACACAACTTAGCAGAAGAAATTATTCCAGTCCATTTCTGAGCCATGAAACTCCCGACTAGACTCAAATTTCCTAGAGAATGTGGGGTGTGTGTGTGTGTTTATACACTGCCCTCACAGTGAATCAAACGTGCTATGAACGCTCATGTATCTTTTCAATATAAAGTGATTCGCCTTCCATTTCTGATCAAGGCAGTCACACCCTTGGCGGGCCTCTCCTTATGCGGCCCAGACTCATTTTAAATCACTTCATTGTACCCAGCGCAGCTTGACAGGAGCCAGAAGTCACTGTTGAGTTATATATCAAGTGACATAAATCATGCCAACTTCTTTTTGCTTTCTATGGGGAAGAGGCTCGTATGCCCAGAACTGACCTGCCATTTAGGGTTCTCAAGAGAAAGGCCTTGGAGTGAGTGGTGCAGGGAGCCGGTCCTCTTGTTTCTGTGCAGGTTTTCACTTCACATGTTCATGTGCGCGGGAGCCAGGTGCCCGCCTTTGTCCTCCACCTCGCCCGTCGCTGACCCAGGTAGGAATCCAGGCGTGTCCAGTTCTAGGAATGCCACCAGTTGGATAATCACATTCTCCAAGTTTCCGACCTATATGGGTCCTGTAGTAGGGTCAGCAGGGAAACATTCAAAGATAATGGGTTACAGCAGCTCTTCCTCAAGGAACTCAGCAGGAGCTGGAGACAGGACACGTACACTTTTTCTTTAAACTATAAAAGTAACACAGGAGAATTCAAGTTGAAGGTGATGGAGAGAAGCTAAATCTTAGAATGATTGTCACAATACCACAGAGAATACAAGTAGAAAACAGCAAACATATTCACTAGCAGCAATCAGACATTCAGCCTTCCTCAGACATTTTAAGCTGGGAGGCTCAGTAAAGGGGCAGAACTCAGCACAGCTCTGTGATGGCTCCCACTGTGCCTGCCCCCTCCCATCCCGAAGTAGAGCAATTAAAGGTAACTAAATAAAATATTAGAATTTCACCACATCCTTAATTTGGAGGGAAGCCAACTGTGCGGGTGAGTTGGCAGTTTGTTCTAGGACTAATGTGAATATTGGTGCAGAACCACAGAAAAATTAAAGGGGTAACGGTGGATAAATTTCACACATCCTCACACTGAGAAGGCATTTTGAATCCTAAGCAGGACAAATAAAGACAAATGTAGCTAAGAATGCTACAGTAACAATAGTTAGGACAAAAAGAATCATGAAAATGGAGAGACAGAGAGAGAGAGAGAGAGAGAGAGAGAATCAGAGAAAGAGAGCAAGAGAGAAAGAATCCCGGATAACCTACAAAGGAATAACAACAATTAAAGTGACATCCCCATTAGCAACCACAGGACAGCTGATGGTGGAAGACAGTGGACTGTCTTCGGTGGGTTAAGAACAGGCTGGCAACGCTGTACCAGCTGACTGCCATTCCAAGTGACGGCCACATGAACAGCATTTTCAGACACATTAAATGTCCTTGCTAATAAAAAAGAACAACTAAAGGATACTCCTCAGCAAGAAGAAAAGCACAGCTAGTTGGGAATAAGTGTCAGAAAGAAGCAATAGCAACTAAATAAACGAGAAAAGCAAAGAAGTTTTATATGAGGAATGCGAGTCCTTTTCGTTATCAGCCCCAGAGAGACCTTAAAATGAGGCAGGAGCCAGGCCCTACTTCTTCCTCCCTTGAGCTGCGTGCTCGTCTTTCAAAACTGCCTGCTTTCCCTACAGGTTGCTATGAATTAACCTAATAATACCACGCTGGACATTATGACCCATATTCTGTAGACTAACAATGTGTAGCCAATCACTAGTTAGTACCATTCCTGTAAACCAGTAAGATTCCTGACAAACAACTTTGCATCATTCCATTCCCTGTTCCCTTTTGCCTTCAAAAGTCTGTAACTGCGTGATTCCGAGCGTAGATTTAGGCAACTTGGGTCCATGCTCCCGGGTGCAGTCCTCAAGCTTGCCCCAAATCAACCCTTTACTGACATTCATGTTGCGGCCACTTCTTCCTATTGGGTCGACATGAGTAAAATTGTGTTGTTGTGAAAATGTCATAGGTATTTTTTCATAATTTTAAAGGAAGATGGATTGAAAATACATATTAGATAATAGTAATGTGAAATTTGGGAGTGGGATTGTATAGGAAAATAATTGGTTCATAAGTTTTTATTTGGTGAGAGTGTATGAAAATTGACTACATTTTGTTAGAAAATACAAAAAAATGCAAGTTGGAAAAAAGATAACCACTAAAATAATATAGTGGAATCTAATACTTTTAGGGATGTGGAGGAAAAAAAGGGATTGATAATGATTTACCTAACAGAGGCAGAAAAGAAGAAATACAGTAGAAAAATTAAAAATAGTGCATGGAGAACACACAATAAGGTGGTAGAAATTTATCAGTAACCCCAATAACTGAAAACATAAAATTCACTTCTTAAAAGACAGAGACTTGATATTGAAAAAATCCTTCTACATGCAATTTGTAAGACACGCTTAGAACACAGTCACACTTAAAGGTTGAGGATAAGATCTTAGGAAAATGCATACAGAAAAATATCAGCTGAAACAAAATTAATACAGCTATGTTACGGAATGAAGTATATTTTTAGGAAAAGTTATGGAGTGATAGATGATGAAAGCAATAATCTGTCAGTAACTTACCGCAGTTACAACCTTGTATGAGCCTAACTTTGTAGTTTTGAGAACTATGTGACATAACACAACAGAATTGCACGTAGAAGTTGAAAAATCAGTAATCAGAGTGGGAGTAATTACTAAGGCTTATTGATAGATGACGGTGACAAAAAGTGATGAAACTGCAGATTATTTAAATAATACAACTAATATTGATTGTATATACACATGTGCAAACAACGAATAACGCATATATTCATTAATCAACAGAAGGTTAAAAAAAATCATAAGTGGGTCACAAAAGAATTCTCAATAAATCCAAGAGATTTGTATAATAAGGATCGTCATCGCTGACAACGGCACAATGCGATTAGAGATAAAAGGTGAAATACTATTTTGTCCCCCAAGGCATACATTTGAAAATCAACCTTATAATTATTAAAAATCCTAATGGTTACGATATGATTCCATTTGCATGTATGTGCACACATGTCCATGAATGCATGTGTATAAGAACACGGGAATGTGGTATATGAAGGATAATTATCAACACAGAAGATGGTCATTTCAGAGTGGTGACATTCAGGTACTTTTAAAATTATCCTTCATTATGCTTTTATTTAGTCATTATTTTTCTATGGAACATGGTTTATATCTATTGTAGATATAGATATACATTGACATGTATCCATTTATAGATTTAATATAAATTATATATATAACATATACATATATAATTATAATTTATATTTAATATAGATTATATTTATGTATAAAATATATAAATATATAATTATAATATAATTTATATTTAATATACATTCTATTTATTATATTATAAATAGAATTTTTATTGTGAATATAATTCTAAATAATTTATTTTTAAAAATAAAATTGAAGAAAAAGTGAAATTCTTTGTGTTGATCAATAATGAATGCACTACGCATCTAAATAGCAAAGGAGAGTTCTTAGTTTTAAATACAAATACTTGAAAATTATGAATTAATAGACTTCACTTAAAGAAAATAAACAATTGAATAATTTCAAATCACAGAAGAGAACATAACAAATATAAAAGCAAGAGGAATACAATAGAAAATAATGAATCACTAGAGATGGCTTAAAAAGTAGTTTTTCCTAAAATAAAAATAAAAACATTGATTTAAAAGAGAAACTGTGGGCAAAGTGGTATGAGAAACACACGAACACACACAGGATAGAACTGTAAATTAGATGGAAGTAAACACGAAAGAGGGAATACAGGCATGCCTCACTTTGTGTGGCTCCCACAGGCAAGAATTCATTAACGTCGTTGGTTCAGTAGTATCTGTTCCCACAGACACACAACAAATGCTTATGAACCTCCATGGGATATGGTGGACAGTGGCTTTTATTTGCCTACTTGTCTGAGTCAAGGACATTTTAATTCATATTGGGTTCCTCTGTCCTGTTGTGAAATTTTGGAGGGTGTAGGGAGAACTGCTGAGTGACCTGAGAGATAGTTTACTGACCCAATTTTCACTCTAGTTTGTGTGTTCATGTTTGGATATTTGATCAGCGTAAAGCTCGCATCAATCACGGTCTCTTCCTTTCTCTGTCATCCCTGTTGGTAAATCACATTATTCAGATGCCCTTCCTCCATTGTCTTTTGAGCCTGAATTAGGGAGCATGGCTAACATCCGAAGAAGTCACGCAGGGAGCGGGGCTGGGGCAGTGGAAATTGGAAACCAGAACAAACGCATCTCCACCTATCCTGGCAGGCAAGCTCGTGCATCCTCAGGACCGCCCTCCCGAGAGAGAACTCGCCCATGAATCTTTCAAGGATTTCCGTCACTATTGATTTGTGGCCTTTCAGCATCCAACCGTTTAATTTAATTTGATGCAAAAACATAAGGAACTGAGAGTGAACCCAGTATGTCTGGGTAGGGAGGTGGGGCAGAATGTGGTCAGTATCTGAGAAAACCTCACCACCTGGTGGCAGGGAGAAGAGTGGAGGCAGCTCACAGCATCCCTCTGGTTCTGTGGGAAGTCATGTTCATTTACAAGGTTTCGAGAGAGGAAAACCTTTTTTCGTCTAAAATGATGACTCACGTTATGAATTATATTATTAATATGTAGAAAAATCTGAATTAAGAAACCATGACCATATTCAGACAAAATGTTGGTCACAAATTTCTGACAGTTTATTTTTCAAATATATTTAGCTTTTGTTTTTTTAAGTGGGTTTTTGCCCCACTGCTTTTTCTTCCTCCTCTATCTCCCAAAGCTCTCAGCTGGAGCAGAGGGGCTGTTCTAATATTCCAGATTCTGGTGAGTCCAAACTCCAGAGGAAATTTGCACATTTACATCAGCAGGTGGGTGAGTGTACAGCATCTTTCTTCTCTGATTTACACCACGTATTTCTCAGTTACTTCATAGGGATTTTTTTTTTGTTTCAAAAACACCAATAGTAAAAAAAATTCGACTTGACTGAAAGTTACACCATTCCTTGGCATTGATGTTGCTCTCTTCTTTCAAACCAGGGATGGCGCTCATGACATCAGTCTCCAAACCAGGCTGGGCTTTCATAAAGAACCTTGTGTTCGTTGAAGGAAAAAACTCTCCTGACAAAAAAATGGTATCAAATTCTCATTTAAAGACATGACAATATGTTTGTGCTGATAGCAATGTTATGTGCAGACAAAGGCGTGGCTCATAAACATAACGGCTTGATCCCCCAAACTATGGTTTGAGAGATGGTTTTTTCTATGCAGGTACTGCCTCTGGCTTAGGAACCAGCAGTGTCACCTCTGACCACTGAAGTTTCAGGGCAGAGATGCTGGCATACTTCTGGGAGAGTTTTATTGCTCTTAAAATCTTGTTTTGTAAGATAACACATTTCTATTTTTAAGCTGTTTTGCTTTGTTTGAGTTTTTACAGCCTGAAATATACAACTTAATATGTATAGATGTCATATAATTTATTCAGCATTCAGATGTTTTTAGATTTTTATTTTTTCTTCATGAACAATTTCACATTTGATTTCTCCATATGTGTGTGTGTGTGTGTGTGTATATATATATATATATATATATATACATATATATATATATATATATATACATATATATATATATATATATATATATATACAGACATACTGTGCATACACACACATTCACACATATCTATACATAGGTGTGTACATGCCTTCTGCATACACATATCAGGGCTTTGAAAAAGATCTCACTAGCTGAGCGTGGTGGCAGGTGCCTGTAAGCCCAGCTACTTGGGAGGCTGAGGCAGGAGAATCGCTTGAACCCGGGGGGTGGAGGTTGCAGTGAGCTGAGATCGCACCACTGCACTCCAGCCTGGATGAAAGAGTGAGACTCTATCAAAGAAAAAAAAAGATCCCATTAGGCATATGGGCAGGTGAAAGGCTGTGTGCAATGTTGAGTTGAATGGATGTTGGCAGATCCATCTCCAAGGTTGTCCTCTGATCAGCGAATCTGGCTGTGTTCATTTGCCTGCACCTGCGTCAGTCCTGGAATCAGTCAAGATTTTAAAGATATGGGTTCATCTGATCCTCTGTTTGGATTCCTGGAGCAGTTAGATGTCTTTTCATGGGATCATATCTATCAGTTGAATTTCCTCTGTCTTGAATTGCCTATTCATAGATTTTGTCCATTTTTCTTGGGTTGAATTCCACTCTTAATACCTATTGTTTCCTATTTTATAGGTATGTCTTAGGATAAATGCTTGTATAAAAGAAAATTACCATTCAAGAAGAAAATTAATTCTTAGCAAAAATTTGGAATTTTCTTCCTTTGTGTACTGAAGGACTACATCTTATCCATTTGAGATTCAGACCAAGTTTCTATTTAATAAAATTGTTACATAATTATAAAATAACATACTAATTAAAATAATTTTACTATATTATATTTTATCTCTGGTACATATATTAGCATTGGAAAGAGTGGAGAATATTTTTAAGATAATTGTTTTAGGTAATATATTTTAATTGTAAATAAAATTACAGATTTTCTTTGCAGTGAACAATTTTATATCATGAACACTTCATTTTGGTTTTCTAGTGTGACTTACCATTCATGCCCATAATTAGATTTCTCAAAACTGACACTTGTTTCTGAATCTTATGCTTTTTAAGGGAATATCTACTCAGAAACAATTTGAATTAATCGGTTGTGACTGACTTAAACAAAGCCTAATTGCCTTATTGCACGTGCTTGTTTGTCTAACAAACCTGAATGAGGCCAGTGGCCCACAGCCCCTCCCGGGGTGTCTTACACTGTGTCACTGGGACTGCTGTGATTGGTCATTTGGAGCCTGGGCACCCAGCTGTTCATGGGTCACTGGCTGGTTTTTCCTATTTTGGGAGAAAATAAATGAGAGTGTTCTTCTTGGTAGATGATGAGATCCCCAAATTTCCTTCTCAATATGCAGAATGAAATGGATTGTTAAATGGAATCCACTGGGAATTGAATTCTTTTTGTCATTCTTTTCTTCAAGAGTGCACCTTGCACTCTGACAGAAATTGTTCATTAATCCCCACAGAATGACCAATTTCCCAGTGCAGTCACTCAAGGGTACTAGAGCTATAAAAAATTTCCAGACACCTTGGCTGCCATTAATTGCTTGCTGTGGCTTCCGTTAGACTGTGCGTCTCCACAAAGGACTCCAAATCCCTGCTCATCACCAGCTCCAGGTTTTGCTTTTATTATTATTATTGTTGTTATTTTTTACAAAATTATGAACAATAATTTTAAGCACTGTGAGGCTGAGACAGAATTTTCAGGGCATAAAATGGCCACAGCCTAGAAAGCTCCATTGTCACTTAGTATCGGAGTTGAGCCAACCATGGAGTGATGTCGGATAAAATAGGAGGCAGCTTGGGGAGCAGGTTGTATGTTTAATTCTGTTAATTCTCAATATTAGAAAGGCAAGTGGCTCCAGAGAAAGTGGAATCTAGGGTCAGATCTTATGAAAGGAAGTGAGACTCATTTGAGAAAACAGTAAAGGAAGGACCCTTTGGTGACTGTGGTGAAAGCTCGCTTAGAGGCAGCAGGAGGAAAGCCTTGGCTTTCCTTGGCTGTGACTTGCATGGGGTCATGCAGAGGTTCTGGAGGGTCAATCATGGTGGAACCAAGCTCTGGAGAATGGAGGGATGAAGGCCCAGTGACATGAAATATGGTCGGGCTAGACAATTAAAATTAGGAAATTTTCTTAGCGCCTGTTTCTTGGAATAGCAAAATGTTTCCTCTCCAGGACTGTGGCTCCCACTGAATAAACTGCAGTGTTTCAATCCCAGGAAGGCAGGATTAAAGCTGCAGACTCAAGATAAAACCCCAGCTCTGTGATACAGCTCTGGATGTGCCATTCCTGCATTCTGAACTCTGCTGCCTTATCTGTAAACAAGAAAATACTACCGACCTTGCAGGACTGTTGCAAAAATTAAATAACATAAACAGGAGAGTATTTTGTAAACTGGAATGGAGCAAACAATGGCACAGCAGCCACACACTCAGCTCGACTGTGGCGCTGGCATGGCTGGCTGTATTAGTCTATTCTCGTGCTGTTATAAAGAAATACCTGACACTGGGTAATTCATAAAGAAAAGAGGTTGAACTGGCTCATGGTTCCACATGCCGTGCAGAAGATATGGCTGGGGAAGCCTCAGGAAACTTACAATCATGGTGGAAAGTCAAGGGGAAACAGGTACATCCTACATGGCCAGCACAGGAGGAAGAAGTGAAGGGGGAGGTGCTACACACTTTTAAACAACTAGACTTCATGAGAATTCACACACTATCATGAGAGCAGCAAGGGGGAAATCTGCCACCATGATCAATCACCTCCCAGCAGACCCCTCTTCCAACATTGGGGATGACAATTCTAGATGAGATTTGGGTGGAGGCACAAATCCAAACCATATCACTGGCCTAGTTAGGAAAGGCATTCCCGAAACATGGCAACTTCACTCCTTTTATATTTAATGTTTACTAAAAATGATACATGTACATAGTTTGAAAAAGAAAATAACACCTTAATATCAAATAAAAAAATACAACTTCAGTGATATTGGCTACACCATGCTCTTTGCCCAGTAACGCTCCAAGAAGAAACCACTTTCAACTTTCCTGGGAGTTTTCAAATGTGACTAAATGGTGTGAGTGTGTTGCCATGATTAATTCACCAATTTCAGACATCAGTTACTGTCCTCTTTTTCTTATGTGTAAGGATTTAGCTCTCATTTTCCACCCCTTCTCAGCTCTCTTCCTTCCTGTATTGTTATGTCACTGTTGTAGTTAAATCTGTAATCAGTGCTTATGTCATTAAACTGCATGAATATTATTCTTTGTGGAAGCATGTCATGCACTGTGACTGCATCCTACTTTGGTTTTGTCTTGTGTTAATGCAGTCATTTTTGCTACCTTTTTCCTCAGATGTTTTATCATACCACTTAGCACGTTATTTAAATGGATGAATATTGGTCTTGGTAGAACAAAGTAGTGAATCAGGATTATATGCTTTCTGTTACCTTTTTATTCTCCTTGATTTAATAAATGCTCATTTGCCTCCCCCATGTTTAATTTTCTAAACAAATATCCTCACTTCTTTCCGGATGAGCTGTTGCATAATCTCCCAAGGGCATCCACCCTCTCTGGCCACAGCTGTTTTCCTGGAGCCCCCAGGCATCATTGCCACTCTCTGTCTTTCTAGGACTTCTCTGCTCTTCCTCCTTGGATCTGTTTCCCAGGGCTCTTCCTTGAGTTATTTTCTTGTTCTGCTGGATCACACCCTCCAGCGCTTCCAAAGAAAGGGTGTATCAGAGGAAAACCTTTGGCGTTCTTCCACACCTCAAAATATCTTTAATCAACTTCCACACTCAATTGGGAGCTTGGCTAGGTAGAGAATTCCTTTAGAATTTTTAAAATCATCATTCGCTTGTGGGAAGTATGATCTTAATTTGAGTTTGCCATTCAGAATTGTTAAGGAATCCTATCTCATTCTGATCTCATTCTTTTGGATGTGATAAGGACACTCCCTCCACCTCCCCCACTCTTTGAAATCTTGAGCTTTCTTTTCTTTATCTCTAATGTTCTGAAATTTTATTAAGAGGTCCAGCTTTGTAGACTCTTACCAATCCTTATATTGGGCATCCAGCCAGCCCATTCTAGCTTATAATTTATGTTTTTATCTTAAAATGTGGAAAATGTTCTTGAATTAACTTTTCTGTAATAACTTCCACTTGTTTTCTCTATCTCTTTTTCTGGAAAACTTTAGGTAAGATGTTACACCTCCTGGATTAGTTGTTTAAATCTCTAATACATTTTCACATAAATCCATGTTTTTGTCTTTGTGAGATTTCTTAAATTTTATCTTCCACCCATTTATTAAATTTTTACGTTTGTGCTATCACGTTTTTAATTTATGGTATTTTTTTCTGTTCTCCAGTGTTCCTGAACTGGATGTTTTATTGACAAAATATTTAGTCAAAACACTGAACACATTAATTAAGATATTTTTGATGTTTTCTTCTGTTCTCTCCATTGTATCTCCTTTTGTATGCTTTCTGGTTTTCTGTCTTTTGTGTTAGAGACTTTTCTTAAATTCTGGTATGGCAATCCTATATCTACGCTTCATCTGCTATCTCTATCTATATATCCATCCATCCATCCCCCATCCATCCATCCATCCATCCATCCATCCATCTATGATGGTTAATTTTAGGGGTCAACTTGGCTGAGCCATGGTATGTCTAGTCCAGATATCTGGTTAAACATTATTTCTGGAGGTGTTTTTGAGGGTGTTTCCAGAAGAGATTCACATTTGAGTTAGTAGACTGAGCAAAGCAGATGGCCCTCCTCAACGTGGACGGGTATCGTGCCATCCTGTGGGAACCGAGTAGAACAAAAAGTGGAGAAAGGGAGAATTCTCTGATTCTCTGCCTGACTGCCAAAGCTGGAATATCAATCTGTTCCTGCCTTGGTCCTCCTCAGCCCTTCAGATCTGGTTGCAATCCACATCATTGGTTCTACAGCTCTCAGGCTTTCAAACTGCACCACTGATATTCCTGGGTCTCCAGCGTTCAGGTGGGAGATCATGGGACTTCTCAGCCTCCATAATCACATAAGCCAATTTTTAAATAATTGACCTCATTTATGTCTGTATATATGTATAAACATTACATAATATATATTAAATATTTATATAAATATATATAAATATATAAGTATATGCATAATTTATATATTATATATTATGTATATAAATACACAAATACATGATTAATATGTGATATTATATCATTAACATACATTAATAGTAATATATATTTATATAAAATAAATAATATCTATATAATACAAATTAAACATCCCTTATCTGAAATGCTTGGTACTTGAAGTGTTTTTGATTTTGACTTTTTAAAAAAAAATTTTAGAATATTAACATATTTACTGGTTAAACATCCCAAATCTGAAAATCTGATTTTAAATGTGCCAATGAGTATTTCCTTTGAGTGTCATGTCAGTGCGCAAAAGGTTTTGGATTTTGGAATATTTTGGATTTCAGAATGATTTGGGATACCCAATCCCAGAAATATTTGAGATATATATATATGTATGTATATATATATGTATATACGTGTGTGTGTGTATATATATGTATATGTATACATATATAAAATCTTTCTCACACATATATATGTGTGTGTGTGTGTGCATGTGCGTGTGTGTGTATGTGCACAGGTGGTTGCATCGCATTGAGAGCATCACTCTGGGTTGGTAATTTCATGAGGAGACTTCTCAGTATCAGTAGTTGGAGACTGATTTTCCCCTGAGCCTATTGAAATGGCTCCATTGTGTGGGGTATATAACCCTGGGATTTATTGTCTCGTGCAGAGAAAGAATTCAGGACGCAGACACATGTGGGTGGGTTAAGGAGTGGAAAGTTTAATAGAAGAAAGCAAAGAGGAGAGTGACTCCTTTCGAGAGAGAATTATCCGATAAAGGGGAAGCTGATGGACTGCAGTGAATTTTATAGGCAGGCTGCAGAAGGCAGTGTCTGATTTACTTAGGGCTCACAGATTGGTTCCATCAGGTATGATGTCTGCCTAGCTCGTGGGGAAGGCTGGTTGCCCAAGCCTAATCTTATTAAGCAAATAGGCTTTCCAGTTGATTGGCACCATCTTTTCTGCTCTTTACACGTGGCTGACAAGGAGAAGGGGAGATGAAGCCGCCATACTGAACGTGGCTAGGCCCTAGTTCCTGCCAGCGTTCACCTGTGCAAGCTCCCAGTTTGCTTGTCTAGGTCTGCAGCTGGACTTTACAGGCTGCGCTTTGTTAGAAAATCATTTGGGGCTGTGCTTCGTTAAAGAGAAAAGCCTTACCAGGGACTCCCATACCCTTACTATCTGCCTAAGTGATTTCTTCTTAACTCCTATATCATTATTAGCTTTCTCCAGAGGGAAATTGTGTGAGCACCAATCTGGGGGCCGATGTGGGGAGGTCTGGGTGTTTATCTCCAGACTATGAATTCTACAGTGTTCAGCCCTGCCCACTCCATTCACAAAGCGCCATGCATCCCCCATTCAAATTCTCCAGAAAATGAGGATCTAGGCTTTTAGCTGGGGGTCAGTATCATCTTGCTACCCTAGGACAAGGCGGTGGGGTTTAGAGTTCCAGGTGAGCCCCTGATTGCTGCCCTGTTTGGTGTGTGAGTGTTCTTTTAGGGTCGTGAGGCTCCCCCATTGTCTCTAGGGAGGAGCAGGCCCCTTCCTGCTGGTGTCACAGCAGTTCCTTCTGTGGCTTTCTCCCTTCTGATTAACTGCTCTTCTTCAAGTGACCTGCCTGTCAAACATCAGCTGGAATTGCTTGTCTGCTGATTCCTCCTTCGCATTTGACTCAGGATTTATGCCTCTTTATTTCTTTAACTTTTTTTGAGGGGAGGTCACAGGAAGGAGAAGATATAAATTTATGGTCTCAGCCCTGTACATTTAACAGAAGTCCAAAAGATTTCTTTTTACAGAAAGGTTGTTAAATGATTGGGTTTCAGTTGAAAGAGCTTATGGGAAATTGAGGACAGAATACCTTTAGGTATGAGGTTTGGAGACTTAAGCTTTTATCTCTGCTAGAAAAGTAAATCCTATCCTTAATCGGATACAATTGCATTAGCATTGGCCCACAGATTTAAGCAAACAGAAACCAGCTCACTTCCAAAAGAAGGAAGATCTGAGGTGAGAACTGGAGTGATTTAGTCCGTGTAACTGAAGCTATTCTTCTCTATAATTCTAATTCTGCTGCTGCAAAGAAGGTGCTTCTTCTCATGGTTGTTGCTAAAGGTAGCACATGAAAAGCGCTAGGGAAATTTTGTGGGCAATTAGATTTTGCTTTTTGAGATCGAGTCGCATTCTGTTGCCCCGGCTGGAGTGCAGTGGCGTGATCTTGGCTTATTGCAACCCCTGCCCCCTTCCCGCACCCTCCCCGCTCCCGCCACCACCTGCCAGGTTCAAGTGATTCTCTCGTCTCAGCCTCCTGAATAGCTGGGATTATAGGGATGCACCACCATGTCTGCTAATTTTTGTATTTTTAGTAAAGACAGAGTTTTGCCCTGTTGGCCTGGCTGGTCTCGAACTCCTGACTTCAGGTGATCCACCCATGTCAGCCTCCCAAAGTGCTAGGATTACAGGCGTGAGCCACCAAGTCGGGACAGCAATTAGATTTTAAAAGTTGGATCCTAGAGGAATAAATCACAGTAGGTCAAATTGCAATCACTGATGAAACTGCTGGTAAGACGAAGAGGTGGAAGATAGGTATGATGGCTGGTAGGCAGGGAAGCGCATCCAGCACTGGTCTCTCATTTTCCGTGCAGAGTGTTGATGAAGAAGGGTGCCTTGTTCTCTTGGAAAGTTTTGTGTGCTAGGTGTTTTTGGAGTCACAAAGGAGTGTGAGTGCATGGTGAGTGAGAGGGCATGTTAGGACTTGCCTGAGTAGGGGGGAAGCCTACAGGAATGATGCTTACCCAAATGAGCATTGAACCAATTTGCCTTTGAGGAAATAGTGACAGATTTGGCTAATAAGAGGTTGTTTTACATTTTCCTCTAAAGAGGGTCAGATTTCACATAGTGAATTACTGAGTCACTGCGATGTGAGTTCCTGTTCAGCTGTTTTGTTTCAGACGTTGGGGATGTTTTACTATGCTGGAAGGCATGAGAAGGTTGAACGAGATGTTCAGATTTCCCTGGAGGCCTAAACACCGCCTCCAATGTCAATGTGCAGTCACTGTCCCAGTCATGAGCAGAGGAAGATTTTCGTACATCCTCAGGGCCTTGGTTGGCTACTTCTCCGTCAGGGAATGTATTGCCATCAAGACCAGAGTGACCTCACTGAGGGTGGGAGGAGTGAATGCATTTTTGAGAGAAAAGCATAGCCTGGCCCTGCTGTGCAGTTTTCTCTGGTGCTTGGTTACTCTGCCTCTCTTGAGCCCCAGGCTGTGAGGCCGGGCCCAGTGCCATGAGGGATGTAGCAGCGTGAGGAATGGTCTCAGCTGTTTGAACTCGTAATAGTGAGTTGTCCTAGAATTTGTGAAAATATGGCAAATGTTACAAGTGGGACATGCTGCTAATAATTGATGGAACAGAGACTAATGTTGTCCAAGACGTTCCAAAGAACGTGTGCACCAGGAGATGTCCCACGACAAAGGACTCCATGGTCAGGTCAATTGAGGACTTTCATATGCATCTCCCTCTATGCTATTCTCATTGTAAATAAGGACGAAAGATCTTGAGAAGTTCCACAACAGAGTAATCTGTTTCACTTCAACTCAGGACTTTGGACACTGATTTGATGATTGGCCCCTCTTCAGGAAAGCATTCTTAACATCGGTGGGGAAGGTGGGGCTAGGCAGTATTAGAGGAATGGAAGTTCAGTAGGTGGCTGGATCCCTATTTCTCGCACACGCAGAGGTGAGCCCCTGGGCTCTGGGGGCACCGTGGGCTGTGGCCTCTCCCAGTCTCCATGGTTGGGTTCAGGGGTGGAGCCATGCCTGTGTGCACCCTGCTCTGCTTGGTTCTGCTGTTTCCTCCCCACCCTTCCCATTCCATTACTGCCTTCTCTGGTCTCACTTTTCTTTGACTTTTGTTCTCTCCTCCTTCCCTTCCATCAGTAAATGAAAATGGAGATGGACCTGGCAGGTGTATCCAACGTCTTAAATAAACTGGATCTTAGAAGACAAAAAAAAAAAAAAAAAAAAAGTGGGGGGGAAATCACCATGGGATTTCCTTACTTTCTGTATTCTCAACTTCTAATAAGAAGAACCAAATAAAAATTAGTCCAACCATTGTGGAAGACAGTGTGGTGATTCCTCAAAGATCTAACAAGGGAAACACCATTCAACCCAGCAATCCCATTACTGGATATATACCCCTCAAAATATAAAGAGCTCATTCATAGACATGCATATGAATGTTCATTGCAGCATTATTCACAATAGCAAAGACATGCAATCAACCTAAATGCCCATCAATGAGAGACTGGATAAAGAAAATGTGGTACATGTACACCATGGAATACTACACAGCCATAAAAATGAGATCATGTCCTTTGCAGCAACATGGATGGAAATCATGGAAATTTACAAATATGTGGAAATTACTCAACATACATGTTAACAATCAATGGATCAGGGAATACATCAAAAGAAAAATTAGAAAACATCTTAAGATAAGCAGAAATGAAAACACAGCCTAAGAAAATGTATGAGATGCAGCAAAAGCAGTGCTTAGAGGAAATTTATACCTGTAAATGCCTATGTTATTGATATGAGAAAGATTGCATATAAACAGGCTAACTTTTGCAAGAGCAAGAAAAAAGGCAATAATGAAGATGAGAGAGTTAATAAATAAGATGGAGAGTAGAAAATCAGTAGAGAAAGTTAGTGAAACCATAGATTCAATGCTATTCCTATTAAACAACCATTGACATTCTTCACAGAACTAGAGAAAACTATTTTAAAATTCATATAAAACCAAAAAGGTGCCAAAATAACCAAAGCAATTCTAAGCAAAAGAACAAAGCTGGAGGCATCACACTACCCAACTTCAAACTATACTATAAAGGTACAGTAACCAAAACAGCATGGTACTAGTACAGAAACAGACACATAGACCAATGGAACAGAATAGAGAACCCAGAAATAAGACTGCACATCTACAACTATTTGATCTTTGACAAACCTGATAAACACAAGCAATGAGGAATGGACTCCCTATTCAATAAATGATGTTGAGGTAACTGGCTAGTCATATGCAGAAAATTGAAACTGGACTCCTTCCTTATGCCATACACAGAAATTAACTCAATATAGATTAAAGACTTAAATGTAAAACCCAAAACTATAAAAACCCTGTAAGACAACCTAGGCAATATCATTCAGGACATAGGCATGGGCAAAGATTTCATGATAAAGATGCCAAAAGCAATTGCAACGAAAGCAGATATTGACAAATGGATCTAATTAAACTAAAGAGCTTCTGCACAGCAAAATAAATTATCAACAGAAGAAACGGACAACCTACAGAATGGAAGAAAATGTTTGCAAACTATGCTTCTGACAAAGGTCTAATGTCTAACATCTATAAGGAACTTAAAGAAATCTACAAGAAAAAAACAATACGATTAAAAAGTGGGCAAAGGACATGAACAGACACTTCTCAAATAATACAATAATAATAAAATCATAAATTAAGTATTTTATTATTTATATTATTTATAATAATAATAAAACAATCATAAATTTAACAAAAGAAGGGCAAGGCTTATACACCAAAAACTATAAAACAAGCAACAAAAGAAAAATATAAATACATTTGTGACACCAAAATGAAACAAAAATTTGTGCTAAAAATGATTTTATCAAGACATAAGAAAGACCACCCACTGAATGGAAGAATATACTTTCAAATCATATATCTGATCAGAGACTTGTATTCAGATTACATAAAAACTTTCAAAACTCAATAATAAGACATTCAAAAAAAGGGCAGAGATTTGAACAGAAATTTCTCCAAAGAAGATATACAATGGCCCATGAACACATGAAAGGTGCTCAACATCACTAGTAATCAGGAAAATACAAGTCAAAACCACAATGAATTACCACTTCACACTTGCTAAGATGGCTATGACAAAATAGGCAGTAACAAGTGTTAGCAAGGATGTGGAGAAGGTGGAGCCCTCATGCAGTGCTGGTGATAAAATTGTGCAGCCACTTTGGAATACAGTTTGGCAGTTCCTCAAAATGCTCAAGTTACCAGATGACTTAATAATTCTACTCCTCGATGTACACCCAAGAAAAGTACAAACATATCCAGACAAAAACTAGTACGTGACTGTTCATAGAAGTAGTATTTATAATAGCCAAAATGTGGAAACAACCTTAATGCTCATTGATGAATGCATACATAAATAAGGTATATGTTTGCAATGAAATGTTATTTTACAATGGAAAGGAATGCAGTAGCAATGCATGCTGTAACATGGGTGAACCTTCAAAACTTTATGCTGAGGGGAAAAAGCCAGTTATAAAAGGATACATATTGTGTGAAACCATTTATATGAAATGTCAAGAACAGGAAAATTATGAAAACAGTAGTTTGATGGTGCCAGTGGCTGGGGAAGGTTTGGGGAAGGAATGAAGAATGACTGCTAAAAGGTGCAGAGATTTCTTTGTGGAGAGATGAGAATGTTCTAAAATTAAATATTAGTGATGGTGGCAAAACCCTATGAATATACTAATACACGTTGAATTGTATACTTTTCCTCTGCAGTTTTCATTGTGTGGATTTAAGGTATACAACATGATGTTTTGATACATATATAAATAGTAAAGTGATTATTATAGTCAAGTATATTAACATATTCATTGTCTCACACTGTGTGTGTGTGGTAAGAGTATATAAAATCTACTTTCTTAGCAGATTTCCAGTATACCCTGTAATTTTATTAACTGTAGTCCTCATACTGTACATTACGTCTCCAGGCTTAGTTTTCCAAGGTAACTGCATCTTTGTAGCCTTCGACCTACATCTTCCCACTTGCTCCAGCCTTGGGAAGTACCTTCTACTCTCTGTTACCACGTATTCCAGTTTTTTCCAACTATTGCTTTAGATTCAGAGGGCAGATGTGCACGTTTGTTACATGGGTAAACTGTATGATGTTAGAGTTTAGTGTACAAATGATGTTATCACCAGGCAGTGAGTGTAGCACCTAATAGGTAGTTTTTGGACCCTCAGCCTTCTCCCACCCTCCCTCCTCTAGTAGCCCCTCATGCCTATTGTTCTTGTCTTTGTGTCTGTGTATACTCAATGTTTAGCTCCCACTGTAAGTGAGAATATGTGGTATGTGGTTTTCTGTTCCTACATTAATTTGCCTAGGATAATGCCCCCCGGCTGCATTCATGTTGCTACCAAGGACACAATTCCATTCTTTTTAATGGCCATGTAGCATTCCATGGTGTTTACATACCACATTTTCTTTATCCAGTCCACTGTTGACAGACATCCAGGTTAATTCCATGATTTTGCTATTGTGAATAGTGCTGTGACGAACATGTGAAGCATGCATGTATCTTTTTCTTTTTTTTGAGACAGGGTCTTGCTCTGTCACCTAAACTGGAGTGCAGTGGCATTGATCTTAGCTTACTGCAACCTCTGCCTCCTGAGCTCAAACAGTCCTCCCACCTCAGCCACCCAAGTAGCTGGGACTACAGCATGTGCTACCATACTTGGCCAACGTTTGCATTTTTAGTAAGTAGAGACTAAAATACGTTTATTGTAGTAAAATTTTAGGTTTCACCACGTTGCCCAGGCTGGTCTCGAACTCCTGCACTCAAGCCATCCACCCACCTCAGCCTCCCAAAATGCTGGCATTACAGGCATGGGCCACCATGCCCAGCTGAAGCATGCGTCTGTCTTTATGGTAGAGTAATTTATATTCCTATAAGTAAATACCCAATAGTGGGATTGCGGAATCAAATGGTAGCTCTGTTTTCAGTTTTTGAAAAATCTCCAAATTGCTTTCCACAGTGGCTGTACTAATCTACATTCCCATCAGCAGTGTATAAGTATGCCCATTTCTCTGCAACCTTGTCAACATCTGTTATTTTTTAACATTTAAAGAATAGACATTCTGACTGGTGTGAGATGGTATCTCATTACAGTTTTGGTTTGCATTTCTCTAATAATTAGTGATGTTGAGCATTTTTTCATATGCTTGCTGGCCATGTGTACGTCTTTTTTTGAGAAGTGTCTGTTCATGTCCTTTGCCCATTTTTAATAGGATTTCTTTTTCTTGATTTCTTTGTGTTCCTTATAGATTCTGGATATTACACCTTAGTTGAATGCATAGTTGGAAATGTTTTCTCCCATTCTGTAGGTTGTCTGTTTACTCTGCTGATAGTTTATTTTGTTATGCAGAAGCTCTTTAGTTTAATGAAGTTCCACTTGTCTATTTGTGGTATTGTTGCATTTGCTTTTGGAGACTTTGTCATGAAAATCTTTGCCAAGTCCTATGTCCAGAATGGTATTTACTAAGTTTTCCTTTAGGGTTATAATATAGTTTTAGGTTTACATTTAAGTCTTAATCCATCCTGAGTTGATTTTTGTATATGGTGAAGGAAGGGGTCTAGTTTCAATCTTCTGCATATGGCTGGCCGGTTATCCTAGCATCATTTATTTTATAGGAAGTTCTTTCCCTATTGCTTGTTACTGTCAACTTTGTCAAAGATCAGATGGTTGCAGGTGTGTGGCTTTATATTACATAATACATTTAAAAAATATATATAAAATATATACATTTAAAAATTTTTATATAGTGAGGGGTACAATTATAGATTTCTTACATGCATATACTGTGTCATGGTGAAATCTGAGCTTTTAGTGAACCCATCACCCAAGCAGTGAACATTGTATCCAATAGGCAAGTTTTCAACCCTTCTCACCCTTCCACTTTTTGTAGCATCCAGTGTCTATTATTTCACTCTGTAAGTCCATGTATACCCATTGTTTATAGCTCCCGCTTATAAATGAGAACAAGCAGAATTTATCTTTCTGTTTCTGAGCTATTATTAGGTTGGTGCAAAAGTAATTGTGGTTTTGCCATTAAAAGTAATATTTCACTGAGGATGATGGCCTCTAGTTCCATCCATGTTGCTAAAAATAACATGATTTCATTCTTTTTTATGGCTGAGGAGTATTCCATGGCATATATATATTTTTCTTATCCAATCCTCCATTGATGGACACTTAAGTTGATTACACATCTTTGCTGTTGTGAATAGTGCTGCCATAAACATATGAGTGCAAGTATCTTTTTGATATAATGATTTCTTTCCTTTGGGGTATATATTCAGTAGTGGGATTGCTGGATCAAATGGTAGTTCTATTTTTGTTCTTTGAAAAGTCTTCATATGGTTTTCTACAAAGTTTGTACCAATTTACATTCCCATCAACAGTGTATGAGCATTCACTTTTCTCTGCATCCTCACTGACATCTGTTACTTTTAGAGATTTTAAGTAATAGTGATTCTGACTGGTGTAAGGTGGTATTTCATTGTGATTTTAATTTTTTTTTCTGATGATTAGTGATGTTGAGCATTTTTTTGTGTGTTTCTTGGCCACTTTTAGGTTTTTTTTTGAAAAACGGCTCTTCATGTCCTTTGTCCACTTTTAATGGAGTTGGTTTTATCTTGTTAAGTTGTTTGAGTTTCTTGTAGAGTTTGGCTACCAGCCCTTTGTGAGATGCATAGTTTGCAAATATTTTTTCCCATTCCGTAGGTTGTCTATTTATTCTGTTGATTGTTTCTTTTGCTGTGAAGAAGCTTTTTAGTTTAATTAAGTCTCATTTTCTTATTTTTGTTTTTGTTACATTTGCTTTTGAGGGCTTGGCCATAAATTCTTTGGTTAGACTAATGTCCAGAAGAGTTTTTCCTAGGGTTTCTTCTGGGATTTTTAAAAAAATAGTTTCAGGTCTTGCATTTACATTTTTAATCCATCTTGAGTTAACTTTTGTATATAATGAGAGGCATGGGTCTGGCTTTATTCTTCTGCATATGGCTATCCAGTTTTCTCTGTACCATTTAATAAATAGAGTGTCATTTCTTCAGTGTATATTTTTGTGACTTTGTGGGAGTTAGTTGTAGGTATGTGCCTTTAGCCTTTATTTCTGGATTCTCTGTTATGTTCCATTCATCTATGTATCTATTTTTCTACCAGTACCATGCTGTTTTGGTTAGTGTAGCCTTGTAGTTTGGTTACTATAGCCTTGAAAGTAATGGCAAAAATTGCAGTTACTTTTGCACCACCCTAATAATGTAATTTGAAGTCAGATAATGTGATGCTTCCAGTTTTGTTTTCTTGCTTAGGATTACTTTGGCTATGTGCACTCCTTTTTTTTTTTTTCATATGAATTTTAGGATTGTCTTTTCTAATTCTGTGAAAAATGACATTGGTAATTTCATAGGGAGTGCACTGAATTTGTAAATTGATTTAGGCAGTACAGTCACTTTAGCAGTTGTGGGAGTTCAGTCATGGTGGTGGCAAAAATATTAAGGGGAACATGTTAGAGAAAGTCATAGCATATAGTCTCAAACTCTTTTGGAAGGCCTAAGGGTTTTTTCTGTAGTTCTTGGCTGAAGGCAGCCTTGTCCCCTTAGTTAAATAAATTAGAGTAGAAACAAAGGAATGTGGGGAGTTTACCTAACTAACTTGTTTACTCATGTGGTTCCAAAATTAACCTTTGATCATTCCAGATGGCTCTCTTGGGGGAGGTTGACTAAGGATATTACCCACTAATGGTATTTGCTTTGGGCCTCAGAACCTGTCCTTTAATTTTTAACCTCTACTGTGTTGACTCAGAGTTTTTGTCATTTAATATGTGCTGAATAAAGGCCAGCGAGGCCAGTGCATCGGCTGGCAGTTGCAACTGTTTACAGCACTCTCCAGGGAGTCTGTAAGTGGCCCAGACACTCAGTCAAACTGGCAAAGCATAATATCTGTGTGTCAGTGTACTTTATTCATCCATCGTTGAGTCAGGGTCTGCAGGACAGACCCTTGCAGGTGGTTACCCTGACAAATAGTATTGATTCTTCTAATCTATAAGCATGAGATGTTTTACCATTTTTTCTGTGTGTCATCTATGATTTTGTATTTCTCCTTATAGAGATCTTTCACCACCCTGGTTAAATATGTTCCAGGTATTTTGTTTTATTTTTGGTAGCTATTGTAAATGAGATTGCCTTCTTCATTTGGCCCTTGGCTACATCATTACTGATGTATAAAATGCTACTGATTTCTGTATGTTAATTTTGTATCCTGAAACTTTACTGAATTATGAAATGTAAGAGTTTCTTGGTGGAGTCTTTAAGGTTTTTTAGATATTGTATTGTTAGCAAACAGAGATAATATGACTTCCTCCTTTTCAATTTGGATGCCTTTTGTTTCTTTATCTGGCTTGATTGCTGTAGCAAGGACTTTCAGTACTATGTTAAAGGAGAGTGGTGAAAGTGAGCATCCTTGTCTTGTTGAGTTTTTAGAGGAAATGCTTTCAACTTTTACCCATTAAGTATAATGTTGGTTGTGGGTTTGCTGTATATGGTCTTTATTATGTTGAGTTATGTTCCTTCAATGCCTAGTTTGTTGAGGATTTTTATCATGAAGGCTTAAATTTTATGTGCTTTTTCTGCATCTATTGAGATGATCCTATGGGTTTTGACCTTAATTCTATTTATGTGATGTATCACATGTATTGGTTTGTGATGTTGAAACATCCTTGCATCTCTAGGATAAATCCTACCTGATCTTAGTGTATTATCTTTCTGATGTGCTGTTGGATTTGATTCACTTGTGTTTTGTTGGGAAGTTTTGCATCTATGCTCATCAGAGATATTGGTCTGTAGTTTATTTGTTTTGTGCTTGTCTTGTTTCAGTATCAGGGTGGTTCTGGCTTTGTAGACTGAGTTAAGAAGAATTCTTTCCTCCTTGATTTTATGGAATAATTTCAGGAGTACTGGTGTTAGTTCTTCTTTGTATGTTTGGTAGTACTTGACTATAAATCCATCTCATCTTGGGATTTTTTTTCTTTTTCCCTTGGGAGATTTTTTGTTGTTGTTGTTACTAACTAAATCTACTCATTATTGATCTGTTTAGGAGTTTCTGTTTCTTCCTGGTTCAATCTCAGGAGATTGTATGTTTCCAGGAACTTATAAATTTCCTTTACATTTTCTAGTTTGTGAGTGTATAGTTGTGTATAAAATTTCCAATATCTTTTATATTTCTGTGGTATCAATTTTTATGTCTTCTTTTTCATTTATGATTGTGTTTATTTGCATCTTCTGTCTTTTTTTCTTGATCAGTCTAGCTAGTGTTTTATCAATTTTCTTTATCTCTTCAAAGAACCAACTTTTCATCCTGTGGATTCTTTCCATTGTTTTTTTCTGTCTCTGTTTCACTTAGTTTTCCTCTGATTTTTGTTATTTCTTTTCTGCTAACTTTGAGTTTGGTTTGTTCTTGCTTTTCTGGTTCCTTGAAGTGCAACATTAGGTTGTTAATTTGTGGTTTTTCTACTTTTTTCATGTAGGCTTTTAATGCTATAAACTTCCCTCTTTACACTTCTTTTGCTGTATACCACAGGTGTGGTGCATTGTCTTTTTATTTTCATTGGTTTCAAACAATTTTTAAATTTCCATCCTAATTTCTTCATTGACCCTGTGATTTTTCAGGAGGATGCTGATTAATCTTCATGTATTCGTATAGTTTCCAAAGTTTCTCTTGGTATTGATTTCCAGTTTTCTCCCACTGTGGTCTAAGAAGGTACTTGATATGATTTTGATATTTAACAATTTGTCAAGATTTATGTTGGGTCCTAAAGTGTGGCCTATGGTAGAGAATGTTCCATGTGCTTTTGGAAAGAATGTTTATTCTGTAGTTGTTTGGTAGAATGTTCTGTAAATGTCTGTCTAAAATCCAATTTAAGTCCCATTGCAGTTTCTTTGTCGATTTTCTCTGTCGATGATCTTTCTAGTGCTGTGATTGAGGGTATTGAAGTCCTCTGATATTATTGTATTCTGGTCTATCTCTTTAGGTCTAGTAATATTAGTTTTGTGAATTTGTGTACTCTAATACTGGATGCATGTATGTTTAGGATTGTCATATCCTCTTGCTGAATTGATCCCTTTATCATAATATAATTACCTTTTTAAAAATGTTTTTGATTTAAAGTCTGTTTTATCTGGTATAAATATAGCTATTATTGTTTGCTTTCAATTTCTGTTTGCATGAAATATCTTTTACCATCCCTTTACTTTCAGTCTGTCTGTGTCTTTACAACATACGCCACAACTTCTTTATCCATTCCTTAGATTATACTTGGATTGTTTCTGCATCTAGGCTATTGTGAATACTGCTGCAATGAACAAGTGTGTGCAGATATCTTTACAAGGTGGTGGTTTTGAGTATATACCCAGGAGAGGGATTCCTGGGTCATATGGTACTTATATTTTAAATTTCTTTAGTAATTTCTACACTGTTTTCCACAATCGTTGTACCCATCTACATTTCCACTAATGGGATACAAGGGTTTCCTCTCTACATCCTCACCAACATTTGTTATTTCTTTTCCTTTTCACAAAGCTATTCTAACAGGGGTGTGATATTATCTCATTATGCTTTTAATTTACATTTCTCTGATGATTAGTGATGTTGAGCACTTTTTCATATACCCATTGGCCACTTACTTATGACTTTCTTGGATAAATGTTTATTCAGGTTATTTTCCCATTTAAAAATTGAGCTATTTGATGTTTTGCTATTAGTGTGAGTTCCTCACATATTTGGAATACTAACCCCTTGTCTAGTACAGGGTTCAGAAATATTTTCTCTCACCATGCTGGCTACTTTCCTATTTTGTTGTTTGTTTCATTTTCTGTACAGAAGCTTTTTAATTTAATGCAGTTCCTTTTTTTTTTTTTTTTTTTTTTTTTTTTTTTTTTTTTTTTTTTTTTTTTTTATTGTTTTTTTGTTTTTTTTTTTTTAAAATTTAAAAAAATAAAAAAAAAAGTTGTTTTATTTTCTGTCAAGCTGTTTTTTATTTTCCGGCATTTTCTTTTTTTTTTTTTTTTTTTTTTTTTTTTGCTTTTGTTTCCTGAGCTTTTGGTGTGATATTTTTAAAAAATTGCCAAAGCCATTACCAAGGAGTTTTCTTCTAGTAGGTTTATAATTCCAAGTCTTAGGTGTAGGTCTTTAATCAATTATGAATTAAGTTTTGTAAATGTTGTAAGATAAGGATCCAGTTTTTTTTTCTGCATATGGATAGTAAACTTTCTCATTTATTGAAGAGACTATCCTTTCCCCATTCTGTTTTCTTGGTGGTCTTGTCAAGATATACACTACTAATATATGTGTAGGTTTATTTCTGGGCTCTTTATTCTGTTCCACTGGTCTATGTGTCTGCTTTTATGCCACTACCAAACTGTTTTGATTACTGTGGCTTTGTAATATAATTTGAAATCTGGAAGTGTGATGCCTCTAATTTGCTTTTCTTTCTCAAGTTTGTTTGGACTACTCAGGGTTTTTGTAGTTCCATATAAATTTAAGATATACTTTCCTAGTTCTGTGAAAAATTTCATTGGAATCTTTCTAGGAATTACATTGAATTACTATATTGCTTTGGTAGTGTGGACATTTTAATGATATCAATTCTTCCAATTTATGAACATGAAATGTCATCACATTTATTTGCATATTGTTCAATTTCTTTCAACAATGATTTAGAATTTTCAGTGTATAGATCTTTCATTCTGTTGGTTAATTTTTTTCCTAGGTATTTTATTGTTTTTGATGCTATTATAAATGATATTTTTAAATTTCTTTTTTGAATAGATTGATATAAAGAAATGAAACTGATATTTGTATGTTAATATAGGTTAATTTTGTATACTGCAACTTTACTAAATTTATTTATTAATTTTGTCAGATATTTGGTGGAGTCTTAAGGGGTTTTTACATGTAGGATTGTGTCATCTACACGAGGAATAATTTTACTTTTGCTTATTTGGATACCTTTTATTCTTTTTCTTGTCTGATTCTCTTGCTAGTACTTTTAATTCTGTGTTAAACAGAAGTGGTGAAAACAGATATCTTTGCCTTGTACCAGATCTTAAAGAAAATGCTTTCAGATTTTTGTCATTGATTATGATATTGTACACTTTTGATGGATGAATTGTGTGGTATGTATATTATATATCAATACATTCTACTTAAATAAATATGAAAGCAATCTGGCTGGGCATGGTGGCTCATGCCTGTAATTCCAGCACTTTGGAAGGCTGAGGCAGGCAGATCACTTGAGGTCAGGAGTTCGAGACCAGCCTGGCCAACATGGTGAAACCTCGTGTCTACTAAAAACACAAAAATTAGCTGGGCGTGGTGCTGCAGGCATGTGGTCCAAGTTACTTGGGAGGCTGAGGCAAGAGAGTCACTTGAACCCAGGAGGTGGAAGCTGTAGTGAGCTGAGATGGTGCCATTGCACTCCAGCCTGGGTGACAGAGTGAGACTGTCTCAAAAAACAACAAACAAACAAAAACAACGTAACCCACAAAACTAGAGATAGGCAGGAGTGAAAAAAAGATATGTTCAGTTTATTCTGCAAGATTTATGAAAAGTGGGTTTGATGCTATAGCCTCCTGCGTGTACAACCTTTCGAAGTCTCCAGTTCCTCCCGTCTTCCTCACCGGCTTGCCTGACCTCGCGCTGCCTTCTTCTGCAACATTATTTCTTCCACTCCCAACTCCTGCTCTTCCCTCCAGTGTTAGTGAGCACCTCTATGCCTCTCCAGGGCAGTTCACCTCCTGTGAGCACCTCTGTGCTTCTCCAAGGTGGTTCATCTCCTGTGCCCAGATACTTTCTCATGTGCGCTTTTCTTTGTTTGGAATACTCCCTCTCCCCATCTTCTTTTCCTGCCCCCTACCCCATCTTGATTATCTCATCTTCAGACCTGCGCTTCTTTTGGCTTTCCCATCATCACCTTCCTCACACTTCCTCACAGGCTGTACTGCTTTTCTTGCCCTCCAGTGGAGCAGTCAACCTGAGGAGGGGCCCTGCGACTGCCCAGCCCCCTGCACAGGGCACGGTGGTGCATGCCCAGTGCTCGGGTCATGCTGTGTGTGTGCAGGACCATCCACTATGAGAGCAGCCCATTGTTTTGGTGGTCATCGTTCATGTGTGCTTACGGTCTCTTTTGAACTTGAAAGGAGGATTCTTATTTCTAGAAAAACATGTTGGATTATTCATGTCTTTTAAAACAAACTGAAATAGGCTTTCATTTCTTTCTTCTACAATATAAGACATTTCATTCTTTCATAACCTCGTTCTCATTTGTTATGAAAATTTCCCTCTCAAGTGTTTTCCTCAAGTGAGAGGTTGAAAAATTAGAAGTCTGGAGTCTGGGCCTCAGTTCTAATCTGGTAAGATTAGCTATGATATTTAAACTCTGTCTGCGTTTGTACACCTCAAGATGAGTTCTTTCCTCTTTTCCTGCTGCAGCTAACAGGATGCCAGTCATTTCACTATCTCCCAGTGATGGGATTTTAACAAACAGGAATGAATATTAATTTACTTATCTGGTAATGATTGTATTCTGGTTATTGTGCTTAAAGCATACACATGAATGAAAATTAGCTCACATTTTTTCACTGGATTGCAAAGAATATGGCTGAGTAAAGCATGGCTTAATATTCTGAAGGTGAGTCTACCATTTGACTATATTTCAAATGGATTTCTGGGCAATTCACAGAACACCCCGGGTCCCTGGGTTTACATGTCTGGAGGTTGTGAGTCACTTATTCGTACTATAGGGTGACAGAACCAGAAAGGACCGGGATGTGTTTTGTGGAGGAGTTTCTGACAGCCTGTATTTACCCATTGGTTGTATATGCACATCTTCCTAAGCATTCATTTAGCTGACAGTCTGGGAAATGTCAGCGTTCTAATTAACTCCAGCCAGAGAAGGTTGTGCTGCAATCTGAAATCCCTTTGATTGATATGGCTGCAATTAGAGCTCAGCTCCCTCTCAGCACACTGAAGTAGAGAGCGAGTGAGGAGCAGGCATCACGGGCCTTCTGCAGAGCAGAGCTGCGTTCTGTCTCCATAGCTGGGAGGTAATGTGTGAAGGGAGATGCCTGATTGCCTCATCCAACCTTCCCACACTCCCAAATTGAATTTATAACTTTTGTTAGAATAAAAAAGAAATGTGCATTATCCTTTACTTGTGTAGATATTGCTTTATTAAGGGAATTTTGGGAACTTCAAAGGTTATTATGTTAAATGGAATAGATTTTCCCCCTCATTTATGAAGTATATTGACAGGAGGGCACTTATTTATATTTATCTTAAAACAAACTGGTAAATGCCATGTGTAAATTTGCACAATTAAAATGACAGGAATAAGGATACAAGTTAGATTTTTAGGTAATTTATATGGATGCTCACAGACCAAATAGAAGTCTTTTTTTGAGAATCAAATTTAGCAGATCCAAATTCTTTGATTACCTACTCTGTGCCAGGAACTGTGGTAATATTGGGAGCTACAAAGACAAGCAACACACTGCATTTCACCTAAGGAGGCACAGAAAGGCTCTGGTGGAGAAACCCGAGGTGTATGGACACTGCGCTAATGGGGAGCTAGGTGAGACACCGGCCAGTGGAGGGGAAGGAGTGGTCATCCTGTTGGGAAAACCAGGGGATTTCAAGAGGAAGGGACCATTGAGTTGGTCTCTGATGCTCGAGAATAATTTCAATAAGGGACGAATGGGGTAAGTGGCGTCCAGGCTGAACACCGGCCTGGCCGTGAAGAAGCTTCACGGTGAGTTTGGACCACAGCTGTGTGGCCAGTGTCCTGGAGGGTGGGAGTTGAGAAAGGATTCAGTGGGGACGTGGCTGCAAAGATAGAATGACCAGATTGCATGGGGCTGGGAGCACATGGCTTTGCCGCTTTGCTTTCCAATGGTGGTAGTAGGAAATGATTGCAGGATTTTGGAGAGAAGCTCATGTACTGTGTTTTAGGCAGGCAACCTCAGCCCTGTAGTAGAGCCAGGAGAAACTGGAGGAAGGAGAACCAGTGAAGACATCATCCCAATTGAACTGATGGGAAATTATCAGTCTGGATTAGACGATTATTCTTTTGTTTCCCCTCAGGTTGGCCCAATTGCTGCTTTTGGTGGAACTGATTGGTCAAGCTGAGATTGAGGAGTCAAACAATATACTCAGACAATCCAGTCTTAATATGGAAACTGGCCCCCCTTCAGCTCCCGAACCCTATTAAAGGTAAGGACACTTATATTCCCGGTCCTTAGAAAGCAGAGTTCCAATTAACCAAAGAAAGGGGACATAGACAAGGAAAACATTGAGCCCATGTTCTAGTTCTGAAAGTCAGCAAAATGCTCCACATTTCCCGAAGAACCGGGATCCTCCTCCGGCGGCTCCTCCCAGGTCAGGACTGGGGTTCTGTATGTGTATATACACACACACACACGCACACACACACACATGTATGTACATATGTGTGTGTGTGTGTATATATATATATACACACACACACAATGGAGTGTGTATATATATACACACACAAACACACACACGTATATATATATATATGTGTGTGTGTGTATATATATATACACATACCATGGAATGTGTGTGTGTATATATATATATACACACACACATATACACAAACACACAGACATATACACACACACACACACACACACACACACACATATATATATATATATATATATATATATATATATATATACACATATACAAACCATGGAATACTATACAGCCATAAAAAGGAATGAAATAATGGCATTTGCAGCACCATGGATGGAATTGGAGACCATTATTCTAAGTGAAGTAACTCAGGAATGGAAAACCAAGCATTGTATGTTCTCACTCATAGATGGGAGCTAAGCTATGAGGATGCAAAGGCATAAGAATGATACAATGGGCTTTGGGGAGTTGGGGGAAAGGGTGGGAGGGGGCTGAGGGATAAAAGACTGCATATTGGGTACAGTGTATACTGCTTGGGTGATGGGCACACCAAAATCTCATAAATCACCACTATAGCACTTACTCATGTAACAAAACACCACCTGCTCACCCAAAACCTACAGAAATAAAAATGCAACACAATTAAAAAAAACAAAAACAAAATTAATATATTGCACACAAAAATTTAAGAGAAATCTCATGTTAAGTGTACTTACCATAATAAAAGAAAATAAAACAAAGAGAGGAACTTCTGATTTATCTGTGGCTGGGCAGACTTTTTTTCTTCTGCCATCTCTCCAATTTCCCCATGTATTGTACTCTTTGGGTTATTTTATACCTGAAGGAGTCGGTAGTGAGATGCAAAGAGTTTTCTGCTTTTTAAAAAGAATTAAATGACAAATAATTGTATATATTTATGGGGAAAAATGTGATGCTTTGATATAGGTATAAATTGTGGAATAATTAAACCAAGCTAACTAACTTATCCTCACCTTACTTATAAATTGTTTTTGGTGGTGAGAACATGTAAAATCTACTCTTTTAGCAATTTTGAAACTTACACTACATTATTTTTAACTGTAGTCACCACGCTGTGCAATAGATCACTAAAACTTCTTCCTTCTGTCTAACTGAAACATTGTTTTGACCCATATCTTCCCACTTCCATTTCTTGCCACTTCCCCCCCTACCCCATCCTGTGGTAACCATCTGCTCACTGCTTTCAAGAGTTAAGCTTTCTTAGATTCCAGATGTAAATGAAATCATGAAGTCTTTGTCTTTCTGTGCCTGGCCTACTTCACTTACAGTAATGTCCTCTAGATTTATCCATGTTGTCACAAATGTCGGGATTTTCTTCTTCTTTAAGACTGAAGAGTTTACATTGTATATCTGTACCGCGCTTGCTTTATTCATTTATTCATTAGTGGACACCTGGGTGGATTCCACACCTTGGATATTGTGGATATCCAAGTGACTATGAGAGTGCAGGTATCTTTTTGATATGCTGATTTCAATTCCTTTGGATATGAAACAAGTAGTGAGATTGCCAAATCATTTGGTTTTCTGTATTTTTAATTTTTCTTTTTTGAGACAGAGTCTAACTCTGTTGCCCAGGCTACAGTGCAGTGGCACAATCTCTGCTCACTGCAAACTCTGCCTCCCTGGTTCAAGCAATACTCCTGCTTCAGCCTCCCAAGTAGCTGGGATTACAGGCATGTACCACCACACCTGGCTAATTTTTGTATTTTTGGTAGAGATGGCGTCTCACCATGTTGGTCAAGCTGGTCTCAAAAACCTGACCTCAAGTGATCCACCCACCTTGGTCTCCCAAAGTGCAGGAATTACAGGCGTGAACCACTGCACTCAGCCTATTTTAAATTTTTTGAGGGACTTCCAAACTGTTTTTCATAATATCTGTACTTCTTTATATTTCCATCAATGAAGTGCAAGTGTTCTGTTTCCTCCATATCTTCTTCTATACTTGTTATCTTTTTAAAAAATAGGGTCTTGCTCTTTTGCCCAGGCTGAAGTGCAGTGACACAATCATAGTTTACTGTAGCCTCAAACTCCTGGGCTCAAGTGATCCTGCCACCTCAGCCTTCTTAGTAGCTGGGACTATAGGCGTGTGCCACTGCACCTGGTTAAGTAGTTTTACAGATGGCGGGGGTGGGGTGGGGCTCACTGGGCTGCTCAGGTTGGTCTTGAACTCCTGAGCTATTTATTGTATTAGACTGAAGATCTTTAATATCCTATCCTGTTTCCAGGCTTCTGAAGCTTAATGTATCCTAAATTGAACTCACTCAAACCCACTAGTCTTTCTGTGTTTCCCTCCTAAAGAATGGCACCACCATCCCTGCAGCTGTCTAGGCCATCCTGAACTCCAAAATCATTTTTCATCTGGGATCATCTCCTTCACTTCCAAAATTCAATCACAGGCCTCATTCATTCCAGAGTCCTGGTATCTCCTGCATCAATTCATTTCTCTTTAAACTCACAAGATTACTTGAATTAAAGCTTGAGTTATGTATTTTGTGGGTTCCAGATACTGCCTTCCAATCAGCACCCTTGTTTCTAGTCTCCCCACTTCCCAAGCCACCCATCAGCCTGTCACCAAAGTGATCTTTCTTACATAAGCATTTGACCAAAACTTTCCAGACATCCTATCACAGAATTCTTCTCCAGACAAAGTTGTAAACTTCACAACTGGCATAGGGGTTTAACGGGGCTTTATAATATAGGATGGAATCATGAATAAATGAAGTAATTATTTTTCTAAACACACTTTATATACATAGAATATTATCTACATTTGAACATTGAGTCAATCATTGGCTCAACACTTTGATGACATTGAGGGGAAGATCAGAAAATATTTTTGATTTCTTATTTAGAAACTTAAAAAAATGTGCACCGTGGTCTAGTCTGTATGGTTATATAACTCAACCTTTGAAATGTAAACATTTTGTCACTACACACAATTCAGTGTGTAAAAAGTAAGGGAATATATATTCATAGCATAGTCTATGTTTTTATCACATACATGGCCACATAAAAATCTAGATGTGTCCCTTTTTGTACAAAATCTACATTTTTATATATATATATATGTATATATTATATATACATATACATATAATATATGTATATATAATATATATACATATATATATGTATATATAATATATATGTATATATAATATATAAATATATATGTATATAAAATATATAAATATATATGTATAGATATGTATATACATATATATTTTATATAAATATATATTCATTCATATATATATATCAGAGTGTCTTTCTTTTTTAAATTTGGAAATTAGTAATGTGCTGTTTGGAATATTTGCATAATGAAATTCATTGTTATATGAACCCTGCATCCTTAATTTCTCTATTTGAGGATCATTCATGTATTGAATTTTTAAAAAGAGAGGTGAAACATGTACAGTCCTCAAAGCCTGGATACTCTTGTGTTGTAGAGGAATTTTCAGGGACTGCCCTGCCATAGAGTATCTGATTGTCTTATCCTTCTCAGGCCGAATTATATGTGAAATGGAGAGACAAATGCTTTATTGCTAATTTCAGTATGCACTCACTGGTGAGCACAGTTTCTCCTAATGGCCACCCTCAGGGCTGCAAAATGTCACTGAGATTGTGCCGTGAAAGCCTTAGAATTAACCACTCATATTAATTATAGGTTCCACTGATGAATTCACTTTACTTTGACCTGGGAAGAAAAATCATAAATTCACATCCATGAACCAGGAGGAGAAGAAGACGAACTCCTATGGAGACTGTGAGTTATTTATTTATTTATTTTCAGAGCTTTTTGGCTCTGCAAACACAATCTTGCCAGGATTATTTTCAGGTTATTTGTCTAGAGTCCAGAGGAAAGTGACTTTGTTTATTTTGTGGATTTACATGCCGTTTCTACAAAATAATCTCTTTTTAAAAATGGGTAAAATAGATTATATTAAATCAGAAAGGAAATATTGGTTTTAGTTCCTTGTGTAATCCAGGTAGATTAAACAAAGCATTGTTGGAAAGGGGCTGGACTATATTTGGAAAGGAAAACAATACAAATCATGATAGTCTGTATCATGAGAGTGTCACAAAGAGCAAAATATGAAGGAATGCAACACCTCCTCTGCAGTGATGAGAAAGGAAAGAGAATAGATCTGCAGGCATTCTGTCTACAAAGGGCACAAAGGCCACTATGGTTGGAAGCAGAAGATTTAGATCCTGGTTGAGGGTCTGCCAATTACTAGTTAGGTGACCCAGGACAAGTGAATTAACCTTTTGGAGTCTTGGTTTCTCAGCTGTGAAATGGGGATAATGATTCACAGGGTTGTTGTGAAAATCAAACAAGATAATGGATGTGAAATGGCGTTGGAAACTGAATGCATTGTAGAAACGTAAGGGAATACTACTGTTTCGATTATTGTATTTTTAAGAAACAACTCCACATCCGTAACGTCAGCACACACTCCCCCCACAGGTGCAATGATGACCCCTGCATGCATTTTTCAGTCATCAGGAGCATCTCGTAACTTCTGGTGAGTCTCATAGAATCTAGGCATGTAGAAAAGTTTCTCCTGATGTCAGAAGTAATGAAGACTGCACCACTGATTCTCCATAAAAATCATTGTTCTGCATTTTCTCTTCTTTAGATTATATATTTGAAACTTTTATTACACAGTTTGTCACCTTAGAATCTAGGCGCACATAATTTTAGAGATGCCAAAGAACTAGAGAGATCAATTCCGTTTCTTCTACTAAAGCCAGGGAACCTGGGACCCAGAGAGGCTAAGTGAATTGTCCAAGGACACACAGTAAGTAAGTGAGAGAGCCTGATTTCTCTGAAGGTTCTTCCAAAGTCTGTTAGACAACATTTAGTATTTTCTTCTTTTTTCAACTTTTATTTACAGGGGTGAATGTACAGATTTGTTAGATGAAAATATCGCGTGATGTTGAGATTTGGAATATGGATCCCATCACCCTGGTTGTAAGCATCATACCCAATAGGAAGTTTTTTACACCCCTCCCCCACAACCCCGGTTGTCCACAAAGTCTATTGTTCCCTTGTTTATGTTCATGTGTGCTCAATGCTTAGCTCCCATGTGGGAACATGCGGCATTTGATTTTCCGTTCCTGCATTAATTTGCTTAGGATTATGACCTCCAGCTCCATTCATGTTACTGCAAAGAACATGATTTCATTCTTTTTTATGGCTGCATATTATTCCATGGTGATATTCTTTATCCAATCTGCCATTGATGGACACCTGAGTTGATTCTATGTCTTTACTGTTGTGAATAGTGCAGCAATGAATGTATGAGTTCATGTGTCTTTTTGATAGAATAATTTATTTTATTTCAGGCATATACCTAGTGATGGGATTGCTGGGCCAAATGGTAGCTCTATTTTCAGTTCTTTGAGGAATCCCCAAACTGGATTCCACAGTGGTTAGGCTAATTTGCATTCCCACCAGAGTATATAAGCATTTTCTTTTTTCTGGAGGCCTACCGGCATCTATTGGTTTTTGACTTTTTAGTAACAGCCTTAGATTGGCGTAAGATTATATCTCATTGTGGTTTTGATTGATTTGCAGTTCTCTGATGATTAGTTATGTTGAGGGTTTCTTCATAGGTTTATTGGCCGCTTGTGTGTCTTCTTCTGCAAAGTGTCTGTTTATGTCCTTTGTCCATGTTTTACTAAGGTTATTTGATTTTTGCTTGTTGATTTAAGTTCCCTGTAGATTCTGGATATTAGGCCTCTGTCAGATGCATAATTTGTGAATATCTTCTCCTATTCTATAGGTTGTCTGCTCTGTTTATAGTTGTTTTTTGTGTGTGTGTGTGTGGTTTTTTTTTTTTTGTTTGTTTGTGTTTTTTTTTTTTTTTTTTTGCTGTGCAGAAACTCTTGTCTATGTTTGCTTTTGTTTCAGTTGCTTTTGGGGACTTAGTCAAAATTGTTTGGCAAGGCCAATGTTGAGTAGAGTATTTCTTAGATTGTCTTCTGGGATTTTTATAGTTTTCGGTTTACATTTACATCTTTAATATATTTAGAGTTAATTTTTGTGTGTGGTGAAGTGTAGGGGTCCAGCTTCAAACTTTTGCATATGACTAGCCAGCTATCCCAGCACCATTTATTGAATAGGGAGTCGTTTCGCCACTTTTTGTTTTTGTTGGCCTTGTCAAAGATCAGATGGTTGTAGGTGTGTGGCTTTATTTCTGAGTTTCTATTCTTTTTCATTGGTCTATATTTCTGGATGTGTACCAGTACCATGCTGTTTTGGTTACTGTGGCTTTATAATATAGTTTAAAATTGGGTAGTGTAATGCCTCCAGCTTTGTTCTTTTTGCTTAGCATTGCTTTGGCTGTTTGAGCTCTGTTTTGGTTCCACATGAATTGTAGAATAGTTTTTTTCTAATTCTGTGAAGAATGACATTGGCAGTTTGAGAGAATAGCATTGAATCTGTAAATTGCTTTGGGCAGTGTGGCCATTTTTATAATATTGATTCTTCCAATCCATGAGCATGGAATGTTTTTTTCATTTATTTCTTGTTTCTCTGAGTTCTCACAGCAGAAACAAAGTTTCCTGATTGCAGGAAATGAAAAAAAAAAAAACTCTGTATAACTTAAAGAGGAAGTTATGAGAATGATACAAGTGACTCACAGAACTAACAGGAAACTTGTGGAAACAACTGACCTCAAGAAGGGCTGGAAGCTTCATGGCTGGACCAGTCCAATGGGGATGCTAACACCTGCCCTAAACAAATCCCAAATATGCCTTCTCTCCAGGTTCAAAGTACCAGGAAGAGGTATCCAATTCAGGAGCCTCAGCCACTGATTGAAGCCTGGCTGCCAGGGTCAGGAAAGGTGGCTCTTCTTGTCAGTTTTAGATGTAGGGAGCATAGATATGTATATTAATGCCTAATCCTATTTTGTATGATTATTATACAATTATATAATTGTGTATATTTTATACAATTGTATCATGAATATATATCTCAATTAGACATTAGTATATTACATGTGGGACTATTGCCCAAAAGGAGAGAGGATTGGATATTGAACAGCAAAAAGCAAAAGCAAACCCATGCCCATCAAAGTCAACCTTTTCAGATGTGCAGAAACCCTTCTTCTTCTTGCCTGATGTGTTTTAACTATTCTTCACCGAACCACTGGTGCCCTGGGCCTTGTCGGTTACCTCATCAGCTTTAAATACATAATCTAGGGATGCCTATTTTTCTAGTTAAGATCCCTTATAATATCTTCAATTTAGGACAGAATTGTAAAGTTAACCAAAACCAGTGCATCTTACACAAAATAAAGCGAGAAAGGGGATGACTGTGAACTAGTGACCCAGTCATTCAGGATGAGTCTGTAGCCCTCAAAGTCTTTGGGTTCCTCATTCTAAGTATTCTACTTACCCCAAGACATCCTTGGGATTTTAACTTAAAAAGAATAAGGACCATAATTAAGTTCATGTTTCAATTAACTGCTGATGAAATTATTAAAATCACCCTGTTCCTTGGGACAGTTTACTGAATCAAGAGTCTCTGATTCTTGTAACCAGAACAATAAATCCAGCCTGACATGGAAGTATGTGCTTCTGTTCTTCACTCGGACTCCCTATGCAAGCCCATGAGTATTGTCAAGTTTTTTGCCTATATATATATATATATATATATATATACATACATACACACAATTGTGTGTGTGTGTGTGTGTGTTAGAGAGAGAGAGAGAGATGGAGTTTTGCTCTTGCCGCCCAGCCTTGAGTGTAATGGTGCCATCTCGGCTCACTGCAACTTCCGCCTCCTGGGTTCAGGCAATTCTCCTGCTTCAGTCTCCTGAGTAGCTGGGATTGCAGATGCCAGTCATCACAGCTGGCTAATTTTTGTATTTTTATTAGAGACAGGGTTTCACCACATTGGCCAGGCTGGTCTCCAACTCCTGACCTCAGGTGATCTGCCCATCTCAGCCTCACAAAGTGCTGGGGTTATAGGCATGAGCCACGTACCCGGCCTACAATTATATTTTAATTTTAAAACCTCTACTGCTTGGTTTGAACTTGTCCTTGACTCCCCAGTGGGTTTAATGGGAATAGACTTCAGTTGCAGATCAGAAGTTAGGGAGCAATGTGTGTAGGGCGATGGTAGGTGGGAGCGGTCTCCTGCTGCTCAGTCAAGATCTTAACTGAGATGCTTCATATTCACTCTTTTTTGTGGGGTTCTTAGTGCTAAGCAGTCAGAAATACTTGAAATCACACAGAGAGTCCAAATGTTACTTATTTTGGTGCAGCATGCAAAATCCAAAAGATTAAAGGCTGCCCCTTGGGTGGGAGTGGGATCACATTTCATGCCTTACCAGCAATTTTCCCTGGTCAAAATGAAGTGATAAGTTGTCCTGGATGCAAGCTCTCCCAGTGGTACTTGGTAAAAGACTATGCTAATTTGCAAGGAAGTTGGAAACAGCACTCCACACATGGTCCTTTGTCGCTGCTCCTTGCAACAGCTTACCACATTGAACCGGGCTATTTAAAGGCCTTCTCCTCCCACTAGATTTTGAGTCTCCAGGATCAACAGGGCAATTTGTTTCACCAGCTATTTTGATTACTACACAGTAGGGCTTGGAGAAGGTTTGTCCCATTAAACAATCAGCTGGAAAATTTGTTAATGAAGTTTGGTGCCCACAGCGTTATCTAAGTTAGAGCTACAGCCTACAAAATCAACAAGTTCTCCCAAAAAAGGGCAGGTTTGTATTTTTGACAAACATTCATGTAAGATCACGTTTAAGCTCTGGGCATTTGGGTCCAACTTCATGGCAAATGGCAAGAGGAGATTATGGGCTTGTCTTTATTGTATTGCATCTGAATTGCTTCTGGTCTGGGACTTTGAGAGAAACAAAGATGATTGAGTAAAACAGGGAAGTGAATGATTTGAAAATGAGACCCTTGCTTAGGATGCTCTGAAGTGGCACTGGCAGGCATGTGATGTACCCAGTAATTACAGGAGTGACAACATCGATCCACGGTGACCCTCCCTGACAGCTCAAAGCAACCAGAGGACAGCTTGGACCGAATTGCTGGTCCCCATGATCCCACAGAGTCGCAGTCAGTGACAGGGCGGCAAAGCTCTAATTCACAGAAGACACGCAAAACCAGCCACTCGTTCTGCAAGAGTTATTTGTTTATTTATTTTTTGGCCACACTTTCACACGTGGGAAACTCATCTTCTTCCGTAAGGATGACAATGACTAAAGAGAGGTGCCCTGGGAGGGGCTGCGAGGCTTTCTCACTGCTGCCTCGTTCCTTTGTCCCACAGAAGCACTGATTCTCCCCCTGCCGCCCACAGGAAAGCTGCCGACACGCAGATGTTAGAGGGCTGGCTAATCATCACTGTGTTCTAGTTACATTTATACATTTTTCAAATTCCAGCCTTTGGATGATTTTCCTCTCCACTCAATAAAACAGTAATGGCCTTCACCTGACGTTGATGAACGAACACACCTTTCTGCCCTTTCCTTCACTGTCAAGGCATCTGAAATTCACAAGGGCATAAATAACCTTGCACAAAGCCCTCAGCAGATTCCATTTGAGGCCAGCCTGTATTCACAGCTCTCGGAAGACTCCAAGAGACACTGGAAATCAGGACTCGGAGCCTGGGAATCTCTGCCCCACTGTGCGAATGATTTGTGGTGCTTTCTCGGGACTGTGTCACGCTATTTCTGAATCTCCTTGCCATTATGCGTCTAGCCATCCACACTCAGCAATCAGTGGGACTGCTGCGAGATGCTCGGTTGGGGAACAGGGCCATATGTTTCCAGAAATATCACTCCAGACTTGCTAGCTCTGGACTTGGGGAGATCAGATGGTTCATAAGTGGATTTGGCGTTGGCAGGTTTTTCACATTTAGTTTCTTCTGTGAGGTTTCAAATGAAGATATTAAAGGTTGGTGTCTGCAGATTCAAATTACTTTGGACTTTTAAATTGTAATTATTAGGGAGGGAGTTTTAAATTTTACTTTCCAAATAATTGACATAACTTTAAAAAACCTTTTACTGTGAAAAAATTAAATGGGCACAAAAGTAAAGAAATTAAATAATTAGTAATAAATAAATAGCCCATATATCAAACTCAGCCTCAGCATTACCTACATTGTGATGGTCACTTTTCGTCTGTCAGTTGGAAAGGAAATGCTGTGATCTGAATGTTTGTGTTCCTCCAAGTTCCTATGTTGGAATCTTAACCCCCAAGGTAATGGCATTAGGAGGTGAGGCCTTTGGAAGGTGATGAGGTCATGAGCGCAGAGCCCATCAGATGAGGTTTGTGCCCTTGTGAAAGGGAACTTGGTTGCTGCCTTGCTTCTTTGACCATCTGAGAACCCAGTGAGAAGGTGCCATGTATTAGGTTGATGCAAAAGTAATTGTGGTTTTTGCAATTACTTTTGCACCACCCTAATACATGCCAGGAAGTGGCCTCAGAACGACTAAATTTTATCATGCCTGGAACTTGGAGTTCCAACCTCCAGAACTGTGAGGAATCCATTTCTGTGGTTTGTAAGCCTCCCAGTCTATGGGAGTTTGTTATGGTAGCCTGAATGGATGAAGGCGGGGAATAGTTTTGGAGTAGGCATTTATTTTTCCCCAGTGACAGTTAGATTTTCTTCCTCCAAAATATTTACATGGTGAAGTTTTAAAAATAAAATATACATTCAGCGAAGTGCATAAATGTTAGCTATACAGCCCAATTGATTTTTTTACAAAGTGACTGTACCCATACGCCAGAGCCAAGATTGGGATTACCAGGTCCCAAAAGCCCTCCTCATGCTTGTGGTAGTCACCATCCCTGACCACCAAAGGCTCTCATGAGTCTCATTTCCATCACTATGGATTAGTTTGCCTGTTTTTAAGTTGTATGAATGAGTTTATGCAGGATGTGTTCTTATACATCTGTCTTCTTTCACTCAATATTGCGTCTGTGAGATTCTTTGGCATTATCATGTGTATCAGGGGCTCACTCTTGTTACTGCTATGAAGAATTATTTCAAACCACTGCAATTTATTTATTCTATATTTGATGGTCTTTTTTTCTTGTTTGGATGTTAAAAATCATGCTTCTGTGAAAATCTGGTGCATATCTTTTAGTGTACTGATGTACATGTTGGTTAGATATGTATCCAGGAGAGGAACCGACATGCTTGTTGGGTATGTGTGTGTAGCTGTTCAGTTTTCCAAAGAGTTTTCCAAAGCGGATGGACCAATTTACTTTTCCACCAGCAGTGTATGAAAGTGCTGCTTACTATACATTCTTACTAATACTTGACATTTTCTTTTATTTTCATTTTAGCCATTCTGGTAGCTGTGTAATAGTATAGAATTATAATTCAAATTTGCATATTTATGATGGCCAATAATGTTGGGCAGCTTTCCATCTTATTGACCATTTTGTGAAGAGCCTGTTCAGGACTTTTGCCCATAAGTTATTGGACTTTCTGTGCTTTTGTATTAATTTGTATGAGTTCTTTATGTATTATGGATGCAGGTTCTTTTTGTGATATTTGTGCTATGAAGATCTTTCTCACTGTAGCTTCCTTTCTCACATTGTCTTAGGATCAACAGAGTTGTTAATTTTCATGAGGTATAATTAACAACCCAGCATAAGTTTAATGTCCTTTCTACATGACGGATAAGAAAGTATTCTACATTCTAGATGCTGTAACTTTTTACTTTTCACATTTAGGTCTACAATCCGTATGGAAATGACGATTTCGTATGGTATGAGATAGGGATCATGATTCATTATTTTCCTGTGTGGATATGCAATAGATTGATCATATTTTTCCATCATATCATAGTGTCTCTTTTGTGGTAAAAACAAGTGAGTACATATGTGTGAATCTTTTTACAGATTCCTTTTTTGTTCCTTTGGTCAATTTGTGTATCCTTACACTAATACTACTTTAGATTAATTATCGTATCTCTGTAATCGACTTGAAATCAGGGATTGTAAAGTCTTCCAACTTTGTCCCTCTCCTTGTCTTTGCCATTCTTTGACACTTGCACTTCTTCAAAGAATAAATTTGTTAATTTGCACATACAAACACACATACATACCACTCACTGTGTTGGAATTCTGATTGAGATTGCATTGAATTTATGTTTTGATTTGGGGAGGAGTAATACCTTTAAAAGATTAAGTCTTTAATTCATAAGCTTAATAGATATTTCTATTTAAGTATGTCTAATTATTTTAGATAATGTTTACATGAGATAAAACCCACAATTTTAACCATTAACCACTTTAAAGCATAAAATTCATGTTAAGTATATTTACAATGTTGCATAATCATCACTCCTATCTAATTCCAGAACATTTTCATCACCTGTATGCATTAAGCAACCATTCCTCACTTCTTCCTCCCTGAGCCCTTGGCAACCACGGATCTTATTTCTGCCTACAATATTTGCCTCTTCTGGACATTTTATATCAGCAGAATCCTATAGTTTGTGATCTTTGTGTCTGACTTCTTTTGCTTTGCATAATATTTTCGATGTTCATCCATACTGTAGCTTATATCAGTACTTCATTTTTTAATGTACTTCATTTTTTTATGGATGAATATTCTATTGTGTGTATACACCGAAATTTGTTTATCCACTCATAAACTTATGGACAGTTGGGTTGTGATATCATTTGGCTCTGTGTCCCCACCAAAATCTCATATTGAATTGTAATTCCCAATGTTGAAGGAAGGACCTGGTGGGATGTGACTGGATTGTGAAGGTAGAATTCTCCATGCTGCTCTCATGATAGTGAGTGAGTTCTCATGAGATCTGATGATTTAACAGGTTATGGCACTTCCGCCTCACTCTCTGTCTTTCTTGCCACCATGAGAAGAAGGTGCTTACTTCCCCTTCTCCTTCTGCCATGACTGTAAGTTTCCTGAGACCTCTCAATCATGCTTCTGGTTACACCTACAGAACTGTGAGTCAATTAAACCTCTTTTTCTCATTAAGAACTACCAGTCTCAGGTAGTTCTTTATAGCAATGTGAGAATAGACTAATACAGGTTGCTTTCATTTTTTGGCTATTGTGCTATGCTGCTATAAATATTTGTGTACAGGTTTTTGTATGAACATATGTTTATTATTCTTGGGTGTATAACCTGAAATGCAATTACTGAGTCATATGCTAATTTTATGTTTAACTTTTCGAGGACTGGAAAACTGTTTTCCACAATAACTACACTATTGCACACACCTATGAGCTCTCCGAAGACCTCATACATTGAATCTACACATTCTCTTCAACAGTTGTTCTATTCTCACTCATAAGCTAGTATTGAACAATGAGAACACAGGGACACAGGGAGGGGAACATCACACACTGGGGCCTGTCAGGGGGTGGGGGGCTAGGGGATGGGGGGATTGGGAGGGATAGATTAGGAGAAATAACTAATGTAAATGATGAGGCGATGTATGCAGCAAACCCCCATGGCACGTGTATACCTATATAACAAACCTGCACATTCTGCACGTGTATCCCAGAACTTAAAATATAATAAATAAAATTTTAAAAAAAATCTTTGGGCTTTTATTTTATTCTATTCATTATGCTTTCTGCCCTTATTTTTATTATTTTCTCTTTTCTACTTTTTTGGGTATAATATACAGTTTTTTGAATATTGCTTCTTATGATGGATTTCTAGCCAATTGATTTTCAATATTGTAATTTATGCATTTATAAATTTTCTTCTAAGCACTGTGTCAGTTATACATCAAGTTGTGAAACATTGTATTTTCCTTCCTTGTAATTTCTTCTCTTCTCATGCTTTATTAGTAATGTATTATTTAATTTCTAAAATTCTGGAAATTTTCTAGTTTTCTTCTAGTTACTATTATTAACTTCTTGCTTGATCTCACTGTAGTTATAGAACATATTAAATCATTTAAAATGTGTTTAGAGTTGCTTTTTTGTCCATAATATAAACAATTTTTGTAAATATTCTATGTGAATTGGAAAAGTTAAGTCCGTTTTGATAATTGTGTTTTTCACACATTTGTCATTTGTTTAATTTATTGAAGGAATTATTTTACAACCTTTCTAGGCTTGTTAATTTTTCTATTTTTTTCTTTTAGTCAATTTTTAGTTTTTGCTTTATGTGTTTTGAAATTGTGTTATTGGGTGCATAAAAATTTAGGATTTAAACTTTCTGTTAGGTGTTCTTTTATATTTCAAAATTTCCCTTTTTATCTCTAAAGTTCTTATTGCTTTAAAGTTCACTTAAGTTGAGCTATACTAGATGTGTTTTAGTTAGTATTTTTAATGTATATCATTTTTGATTCCTTTATTTCAAATTTTCTCTATTCTTATGTTTAAATATATTTAATGTAGGCAACATATATTTTAATTTTAAAATACAGATTATAAAACTTTTGTCTTTTATTTGTATAATTTACATTTTCATGTAATGTCATTGCTTATAGTCTTGTATTTAAATCTAGTATTTTACTAGTTCCTACCATTTGTATTCTCTGTTCTTTGTTTTGTTTTTTTCCTTTCTAGCTTTGTTTTCGATCAGTTGTAACTATTTTTAGTTTTACAGTTAATCTTTGCACCTAGTTAGTTATATGCTTTTACTGTTCTTTTAGTGGTTACAGTAGAGACTGTAAGATTGTGACATGCGTCCTTGATTTATTTGAGTGTCAGTTAAACATGTTTCTTCTATTGTTTCCTGGATAATTCAACAACATTGTGATGCTTGGACTCCTGTTTCTTGTGTAATTGTTGAATTTAAATCTCATAAGGTTTTAAAATCATAATACTGTGTAATCACCTAGAGTTAATCACATATTTACCCTTTCTTACTATTTTCATTTCTTCTTGTATTTCTGAGCTTCTTTATGGATTCATTTTACCTCCTGTTGAAAGACTGCTTTTTGTTTCTTTATATATATTTTTGGTATTGTTCTCCTCATGATGGATTCTCAATTCCTTCTGTCTAAAAACATATTCATTTCACTTTAATGTTTAAGACCTATTTTTGCTATGTCTTGAATTCCAGTTTGGAAATATTTTCTTTCAGCATCTAAAACTGCCATTTAATTGTCTCCTGGCTTCTGTTTAAGCTGCAAATGTAGTTGTCAGTCTCACTGTTGCTCTTTTGAAGGAAAAGTTTCTCTTTTCTTTTAGCTAGTTTTAAAAATATTTTCTTTTTCCTTGTTTTTCAGCAGTTTTACTATAATGTGAATTGACTTGTTGATGCAGGTGGAATTTTAAAAGAATCCCCCAATGACCCTCACCCTATGTGATCGCCTCTTCTTCAGCGTGCATAGGACATATGTGTAGGATAAGACAGCACTCCTGAGATCGTGTTGCTGTACGTAAAGGAATTCTGCAGCTGTAATTAGGGCCCCAGATTAGTCAGCATTGAGTTAATCAAGGGTTAGGTTATCCCATTTGGGTCTTTTAAAGATATCAAATGATGTCTTTAAAAGCAGAGAGGTTTCCCAGAAGCCATGCTGTGAGCTACTTATAGATTGAAGTGGCCTGTAGCAACTTAGAGTGATCTTCCAACAGTCACTGGAAAAAATAAAATGGACCTCAGTCACAAAGCCATATGGGATTTAATTCTGTCACCAACTCTGAAAGAACTGAAAAGAGGTCCCCATGCTTCAGATGAGAACCGTAGCCATGGAAAATGCCTGGATTGCAGCCTTGTGAAAACGATCATAGGGCCCAACTGAGCCCTGCCTGGTTTTCGGTTCCAGGCAGCTGTGAGATGGTAAGTGCATGAAGTTTTATGCCTCTAAGTTTGTGGCAATAGAAAACCAATACTTGCGTTTTTAAATTTTTCTCTGCTGCTTTTAAATCTTGCAGAGAGGTAATATGCCTTTTAAAATGTGTGGATCATGTCTGATTTGTTTTGGAAAATGTCTGGCCAGCATGTCTTCAAATGTTGCTTCCACTCTGTTTTTTTCTCTTGTACCTTTCTGGGTTTCCAAGAACCTGCATGTTAGACATTTATAGAACGTCTCATGTAGTTCACATTTTGTGTGTTTTGTTTCAAAATCATAAATTTTTGTGTCTCAGTCGAAAGCTTGAAGCATCCCTGAGACTCTGCCACCACCTGAGTGGGATGTACTCTCTAATTTTTGTCTCTTCAGCTCCACGAAACTTTTGACATGTCTACATAGCTTTTGAGGATCTTAGCAGACCCTTTCTGTTTTTGTCATGTTTTGTATTTTATTGCTCCATGCATGCTCCATTTAAAAGCTGGTCCAGTGCTACAGGAGGAAATCGCATGCAGACATGTGACTTGCTTTCTCATGTCTCCTGTATTTCTGGGGTCTTTATTCTCTCAGATCTGGCTGTCTGATAGCACAGGACTTCAATCTTGTCTTCCTGACGCAGTGAAGCTTCTGTTAGGTCCATGCCATAGTTTTCTCTTTAGACTTCATGCCTCAAAGTAAAAAGTGACTATGGAGGAAAAATCCATACAGAAAGTCCGGATCAACTCGTTTTCCTCCCACTTTGGAGTCTTGGCTTTTCTAGTACCTTCGCTTATTTTCAATAATCCAATGCTTTAAAATTGTTCAGTTTTTAATGTTGTTCTTCATAGGAGGGTTCTTTTAATATCAGCGACCACACCAGAGCTCAGTTAGTAGTAGTCAGAAGAGTGTAGTAAGCATACTGTAAGTGAATTTTCATTTATCAAAGAAGCAACACCCAATACTCTTTTTTTTAAAATTTTTATTGTACTTTAAGCTCTGGGGTACATGTGTACTTCCTGCAGGGTTATTGTATAGGTACACACATGCCATGGTGGTCCGTTTCCCGTTAGCTACATCAGACATTTCTCCCAGTGTTTTCACTCCCCAGCCTCCCTGACCCTTGCTGTCCCTCCCCTAGCCCCCGACCCTCCAACCTATCCCACTGTGTGATGTTCCCCTCTCTATGCCCACGTGTTCTCATTGTTCAATATCTGCCTATGAGTGAGAACATGTGGTGTTTGGTTTTCTGTTCTTGCGTCAGTTTGCTGAGAATGATGGTTTGCAGATTCATCCACGTCCCTACAAAGGACACGAACTCATCGTTTTTTATGGTCGCATAGTATTCCATGGTGTATATGTGCACATTTCCCCTGTCCAGTCTATCGTCGATGGGCGTTTGGGTTGGTTCCAGCTCTTTGCTATTGTACACAGCGCTGCAGTGAACATCCGGCAACACCCAGTACTGTTTATATACTGCTTGAGAATTCACAAATGAGAAACATGCTGAAAGAAAGGTGCTCCTCGTTAACGTGAAGGTGTTCGTGATTCATGACCAAAGTATGCTCGTGGTTCAACGGGCCTCTAAATAGACTGAAATTACAAATACTTTGAAATGTCTAAAAAATGCAGATGAAAGCCATCATTATTAAAAATAACGAAGAAAGGGGAGCTTCAGTTCAGAAGCTGGGACACAACACAGTATCACCTGATGTCAGGTGATCAATACCGTGGGTAACCTGCCTGCATTTTACAGAACTTTGAGGCACATGTGTCTTTGGGAAACTCCTCAGTGATACCTCTGAGTTCTATCCCTCATGCCTTGGGGCCAAGCCCTATGTTAGCAAAGAGAATTTCATAAAAGAGGTGCAGTTAAAGTGCATGAGTTGTGGGAGTCACATGGAATCAGCTTAGAATATTACTTTACTCAGCACATTCTGTATTGGACAAATCACTCCAATTCTTAGTTTCAGTTTTCCCATTTGTGAAGTGAAGGTTGATGTGACAATTAGCATGAAATCCCCGTCGATTGTCTGGTCCATGCTAAGGTATACATCTCTCTCTCTCTCTCTCTCTCTCTCTCTCTCTCTTTTCCTTTAAGCATTGCATTTTCATGTTCAGGGGCTTGTTATATATCGACACCACTCTATTACTTCCTTCTTACAGGTATCTGGCTTCAGTAACTTCTCTTTAAGTCTGTGATGTGTGTGTGTGTGTGTGTGTGTGTGTGTGTGTGTGTGTGTGTGTGTGTGTGTGTTGGGGGAAGGGTTGGGCTAGACAGGGATGGAGAGTGGGAATTTATGCTGTGGGAAGCTACTCCTTCACGATTCTAATGAGTCCAGTGGCCCATTCTCTGAGTGATCCAGGCAGTATTCATTATCCCCACCAGCTGAGAGGGTCGGCATGGCCCTGGAAGCAAAGGAGGAGAAGGAGGCAATTTCTAGCACAGCAGCAGTGGTGGCAGAAGGATCACCTGTCTGTGGAGACCCTGAAATGATGCAGTTACAGGAGCAGCATAGGGTGAGATTTCAGGGGCACCTGGGCCAGGCCTTTGGAGGCCCGCTTGTGATGGGTGATTATGAAGAGCACATGCGTGCAGAGGTTCTGGGGCTGGGCCATGCCAGGCATCTATGTGGAGGGACAAAGGAAAAGGGATGTTGCATTCCAGAGGCTCATTCAGCTCAGATGTCTGTGGCAGGAGAGGAGGGTGGGAGTGCCAGTGCAGCGGGGGACCAGAGCTGGGAGAGAAACAGGCTGATAGGAAGCATGAGGGGGCATCACAGTAAAAACAGCTTTTCTCAGTATCACATTACACCTATTTTAAAAGTGGCCACATAATTGGAAGTAAATCACTCCTCAGCAATTGCATAGCATTTCACAGCTTTAAATAAAATATTGGTTGGCTGCTAAAAAACAAACAAACAAACAAAAAACACAGTAAAGTAGGTATTGGTCGAGTGTGGTGGCTCACTCCTGTAATCCCAGCACTTTGAGAGGCTGAGGTGGGTGGATCATCTGAGGTCCAGAGTTTGAGATCTGCCTGGCCAAGATGGTGAAACTCCATCTCTACTAAAAATACAAAAATTAGCCAGGCTTGGTGGTGCACATTTGTAATCCCAGCTACTCAGGAGGCTGAGGCATGAGAATCACTTGAACCTGGGATGCAGAGGTTGCAGTGAGCCGAGTTCGCACCACTGCACTCCAGTCTGGGCAACAGAGCGAGATTCTGTCTAATAAAAAACAAACCAAAAAACAAACAAACAAACAAATAAAAAAACAAGCAAAAAGCAAACAAACAAAAACAACAACCACCCTAGGTGTTGAAGGAACATACTTCAAAACAATAAGAGCCATATATGACACATCCACTGCCAACATAATACTGAATGGGCAAAAGCTGGAAGCATTCCCCTTGAAAACCAGCGCAAGACAAGGATGCCTACTGTCACCACTCCTATTCAACATAGTATTGGAAGTCCCGGCCTGGGAAATCAGAGGAAAGAAATAAATGCATTCAAATAGGAAGAGAGGAAGTCAAATTATCCCTGTTTGCAGATGATATGATTCTGTATCTAGGAAACCCCATAGTCTCAGCCAAAAAGCCCCTTAAGCTGAAAAACAACTTAAGCAAAGTTTCAGGATACAAAATCAATATGCAAAAATTATTGGCATTCCTAGTAACTAGGGAGGTGAAACATCTCTACAAGGAGAACTACAAAACACTGCTCAAAGAAATCAGAGATGACACAAACAAACGGAAAAACATTCCATGCTCATGGATAAAAAGAATCAATATCATAAAAATGGCCATACTGCCTGAAGCAATTTATAGATTCAATATTATTCCTATTAAACCACCAATGACATGTTTCACAGAACCAGAAAAAGGTATTTTGAAATTCATATGCTCCTTGAAAAGAGCCTGAATAGCTAAAGTAATCCTAATCAAAAAGAAAAAAGCTGGAGGCATCACGCTTCCTGACTTCAAACTATACTACAGGGCTGCAGTATCCAAAACCACATGGTATTGGTACAAAAACAGACACAGAGACCAATGGAACAGAATAGAGAACCCAGAAATGAGGTCACACACCTACATCTGTATGATCTTCAACAAACCTGACAAAAACAATCAACGAGGAAAGGATCCCTTGTTCAATAAATGGAGTTGGGATAACTGGGTAGCCATATATAGAAGATTGAAACTGGACCCCTTCCTTACACCAGATACAAAAATTAACTCAATATGGATTAAAGCCTTAAATTAAAACCAAAAACTATAAAACCCCTGGAAAACAATGTAGGCAATATCATTCTGGGCATAGGAATAGGCAAAAATTTTATAATGAAGATATCAAAGGCAATTGCAACAAAAGCAAAAATTGACAAATGGGATCTAAGTAAACTAAAGTGCTTTTGCACAACAAAATGAACTATCAACAGAGTGAATGATCTATGGAATGGGAGAAAATTTTTACAAAATTATTATCAAGAGTGAACAGACAACCTATGGAATGGGAGAACATTTTTGCAAAATTATGCATCTGACAAATGTCTAATATCCAGCATCTATAAGGAACCTAAACAAATTTACAAGAGATTTAAATCTGAATTTACAGGAAAAAAAAAAAAAGAAAAACACCATAAAAAGAGTGGACAAAGAATATGAACAGACACTTTTCAAAACACATACATGCAGCCAACATGCATGTGAAAAAAAGCTCAATATTACTGATCATTAGAGAAATGCAAAACAAAACCAAAATCAGATACCATCTCATACCAATCAGAAAGGCTACTCTTAAAAAGTCAAAAAATAACACATGCTGGTGAGAAAAAATAACACATGCTGGTGAGGCTGCAGAGAAAAACTAAGGCTTATATACTGTTGGTGGCAATGTAAATAGTTCAATTATTGTAGAAGACAGTGTGGCAATTCCTTAAAGACCCAATATGAGAAATCCCATTTGATCCAGCAATCTCATTACTGGAATATAAATGGTCTATTATAAAGATACATGAACGCATATATTCACTTCAGCACTATTCACAATAGAAAAGACATGGAATCAACCTAAATGCCCATCAATAATAAACTACATAAAGAAAATGTAGTACATATACACCATGGAATACTCTGCAGCCATACAAAAGAAGAACATGTTTTTTGGAGAGATATGGATAGAGCTAGAGGGCATTATCCTTAGAAGAAAACTAATACAGGAACAGGAAACCAAATACCACATGTTCTCACTTATGGGAGCTAAATGATGAGAACACATGGTCACATAGAGGAGAACAATACACACTGGGGCTTACTGGAGTGTGCAGTGTGGGAGGAGGAAAAGGAGCAGAAAAAATAACTAATGGGTCATTTAACTAATGAGTGATGAAATAATCTGTATACCAACCGCCCATGACACAAGTTTACTTATATAACAAACCTAAAATGTACCCATGAACTTAAAATAAAAGTTAAAAAACAGAAAAAATAACACAAAAGTGAGCAAAGGACTTGAGTAGACATTTATTAAAAGAACACAAAAAAATTGCAAAATTTTCTAATTCCATAACAACTTAACTTGGCCATAACAAAAAGCAATGAATGCTAAAGTGGCAAAATCTAACAGAAGCTTCAATTGGCAATTTTTTTCTTCAACGATTGTATCTATCCTTCCTAAGCATCAACATCTACTGTTGTGGTCATTGGAGGGCCAACCAACTCTAGTGAACCCTCTGTTCCTTTACTTAGAGGATGCATGTGTGAATATATTTTGAGGTAGATTATTTTTGGCAATTCTCGAATGTCTTGGTTAAGTGCAGGAAAGTACTATCTCAGTTAACAGTACTTTCAGCCATATTTGTGAGACAACAGAGGATAAATAAAATAGAGGAGGAAAATCAGTGGTCACGATTTCAAAATCTTGATCTCATAAAACACAACTATCACATACAATTTATCCATAGCTGGGTGCTACTGGTGTTAAGTGAATAACAGATAATCCAACACCCCAAATGATGGATTTTGAAGTCAATACCTCAAACCATTTGAATGTTCCAACATCTATATACAGAACTGAATGTACGCAATAAAACTGGTTTTTTTCATAAAGTGTTCTTGAGTTTAATGCTGACACGTCCCAGGTTCTAGAGTTTTCAAGTTCAGTACTTCAGCCCTCTGTTGGCTGAACTTCAACCTTCCCAGCTGCCCTGACCTTAATCGATGTGGTGTTTTTCAGCTCATAACCTCCTGTCTTACAACACAGCTGCTGTACTTCCCTCATCTTATTTTACTTCTCTTTGGACCATGCCATGAACCCTTTGAAGTGGGCCATCCACAAGGAAGCATGTAACCTTCAAGTAGGAGCTTTTTTTCTGTTATTTTCAATGGAGGTTATGCTAATATCAAAAGAGAGAAGAGGCTTTTATGGTTGAGAGAGGCCAATAGATTGTGAAGCTAATTTGAAGTACTGCTGCTGATTAGGGATAAAATAAGCCAAGCAGGAGAGAAATGGTCTCTGTTCATTAGGCACCACAGCTCTGCCAGAGTGAGGGTACCCAACATCTTATAATAATTATGAAAGGACTGTGATTTTGCTCTCAGCTTTTAAATTAAACCTCTTCATGGCCTAAATTCACATTTGCTGTTTGATCTCTCTCTTTCTAGGACTCCCGGTTATGACACTCTCAAATTATGTGGCTTCTCTCTTCAGCGTTCTCAAAAACGATTTGAGACTTCAGTGTTGTAAGTCTTTCTCATTAGAGGGTTAGCTAAACATATAAGATTTACATAACCTTTGACATTTTAAATTTAGCTCTTGGATACTTGCGAGCTGTCATATTCAATTCATTTTTTAAAATAGAATTCATTCAATTCCATTTCATTCAAATTCCTACTACAGTCTATTAGCACTGTGGAACTCACCAATGGCAATAATACTCAAGAGAAATATATTTTTTCTCATATCTTTTTTTATGGTTTCTAGACAGTGAATTGAACTCACAAATGTACCTTCTCAAACTCTCCAAATTCCATTTTATTGACCACGGACACATTAGAACAAAATAGTATTTGAGTCCTGCTGGAGAGGGAAGGCTGTCATAAATAGATACCAAACTTTGAGGCGTTCCTGTTTGAAATGAAGTCATTGTGATTTTATGCGGAAGGGAAATGCTGAGTGGTTCATCACCAGCAAAGCAGGGGTTTCCTGAAAAGTAAGGGAAGTGTTTTCCATATAAAATCCTCCAAGCGATAAGCAGGAGTGAGCGTAAGGATGTACCGCGGGCACTTGGAAAATTACTTCAAAATAAGGACTTGCAGATTTTTCCTAATCATTTGCACAGTGCAGCTGCACAAGGCAGAATTCAAAAGACATCCACAAAATTCCCGCTCCCTGTTGATTTAATCAAACATAAATCAAAGAACTGCTGTGAAGGAATTTGCTGGTTTTGACGAAGGAGGAAGGTGCCACCCCACAAAGAATGTGGGCAGCCTCTAAAAACTGAGAACAACCCACCCTGGGCTGATCGCTGGCAGGGACACAGGACCTGAGTCCTATAATCTCATGGAATTCAATTCTACCAACAATCTGAATCAGCCTGGAAGTGAATTCATCCCCAGAAGCTCTGGAATAGAACGCAGCCCTTCCATCACCTTGTGAAACCCAGGGGAGAGAACTGGCCTGCAAAATGGGTGTTGCTTTAACTGTTAACTTTGTGATTATGACAGTAGCAGTAGAAAACCAACATGGCAGCTGACACAGGCTTTACCACAGTGTTCCCTTTGGCTCTATTTACTTAACGTAGGGGAATATTTGGTGCAGGGAGCTCCTAACACAACTGATGGAGCCAGCAGAAGGGATAACGGTGCAATAGTTTCAGTGAGTAGCTCTAACTCTAATCAAACACAGATTTCCCTAGGAATCTCTCCACTACCCCACATGATGTGACAGAGGAAGGATGATGTGGGCATGATAGGGAAAGCCTAAAAAGCAGTGATTAGAGGATTTGAGGGCACAGTTTGAACTTCACATTTGCAACAAGTGGACAAAGCAGTGATTGGAGGATTTGAGGGCACAGTTTGAACTTCACATTTGCAACAAGTGGACTTATTCTCGTAGGCTAGATGTGGTGGGAATAGCTTTGGAAATGAAGTGAGGTGGTGCTAGAATCTCCACCAGGTGTCTGGTTTCCTCTGCTATATCCATGATGATTCACCCTACTCAGAATCTGCCTACTGGCATACAGTGATGTTTCACTGGAAGGCAATAGCTGGAAATTCTTGCTGGCATCCACAATAGCAGAAAATACAGCCTAGACTAGTGCTTCTCAAACTTTGGAGCGCAAGTGGACTATGACTCCCATCATCCTAAATAACAAACAGAGAGGGAGACACTTTGAAAGGAAATGATAGTTATTTGGGAATAGACATTGCAATGGGGATATGTGCGCTTTAGTAAACTATGTTCTCATTCAGGGTGGTAAAGGAAAACAAAGGCTTTTTAAGGAAAAATGAGGAGAATTACATAACTGAGATAATAATCCTTCACTACAAGAGTCAATAACAGAGTGGAATTAGTCCAGTGTTGAACAAAGTTACTGGGCAGGTGTTCTCACAGAATTTTTTGTGTGTGTACGTAAGGTTGTGCAGTCTTTGTGTGAGATTGTGGGTTTTGTGATCTTTTGGGATAGTTATTCTGTGCATGAGAAGCTTCCCTTCATGGCCTTTCCTATCTTCCCCAGTTTTTAACACAATTGACTCCATTTTGATTCTGACAGCTTTCTTGCTCCATTTCAAGATACAAACAAACCATCATTGATGTGAATGCAAAGGAAAGTTATATGTGGACATGCAAAAATTCAGAAATACCATTCACCGTGTACTAGTTCTGAAAAAAAATTTTTTGGAAGTATTGTAGTCAAACAATGAATGAATCAAAATAAAGAGCTCAAGAAAACTGGAGGAAACATTGATAGACAATAAGGGCATACAACTTACAGGTACATCTAAGTATGGTTGATTTTGTACATGCAAGTTTAAAATAATATTAAGAATGATTTCTAAAAATGGAAGAATCATAATGTGAAATAAAGTTAGTACAAATCTAGATTAAAAATTCCAAATTAGCAAAATAAAAATAAAGAAAAGCAGAGTACGTAAGAAGGGGACAGAGATTAAAAACAAATTCTGTTTAAATACTTAGCATAGTCTAGGAGGCGAAGGGGTATAGGCACTATTAAATTTTCATTCTTTATGGTGATGGGAATAAAAGGTTCAAATATTTGTAAAAGACATAAGAAAAATCATTAATAGGATAAACATAGAAACAAATAACATAAAAATAATGAAATTAGTTTATTCATTCATTAATATAATAAATAGTTGAGTTCATTCCATTCCTTGTGCTATATCTTATGATAGGCAAAATAGTTATGGTCCCTACTTTTTAAATATGAATGCAGATAATGATTATGACGTAAAAGGTAATGTTAGGGTAATGTAATATTTTTGTATATGGATGCAACAAAGTGAAAAGATGTTTCCAAGCCGCCAATAGAGGGTATTTTTGTGGAATGAGACTGCAGGTGTGACAGCTATTAGCAATCATCATCAATTCTTTTTTGTTTACTTTCTCTTCCAGTGGGGAGCAAACCATGGCTACCTTGAAGTAAACCACTACACCTTGAAGTTACCATGGCCATGTGCCTTACTTTTGCAAACAAAATGTGTCATTTTCAGGCAGAAGATCTGAGGCAGTGCACAATTTGCCAAGTTCTCTTTTTCCTTGTTATACTGCTTGTGGAAGCTTGCAATGGCATGAAATCTCCATCAGTGTGGTTCCAGAGAGATTGATAGGCAGAGGCCTGCAGCATGACCTAGCCTAATCTGATGAATACAGCTGTTGGTACCAAGAAATGGAGGTGTTGCCTTAAAACAACCTAAAATGTGTGGCTTTGACTTCATGATTGGTAGGTGGCAAGGGAAGTTTGGAAGTTAGAAGGAGGTTAGCTCATGTTATGCAGGGATGAGACATTAGATAAGACGGTAGCTTAATCTGGGAGGCAAGTATTTGTACTTGTAGGGCAGGACTTGGCAAACATTTTCTGTAAAGAGACAGACAGTAAGTATTTTAGGCTTTTCAAAGTGTGTGAGTCTCTGTTGCACATTCTTCACTGCTTGTTTTTACAATCTGTAGCTCCCCTTTTACAAAATCAGGCTGCTTCCTGGATTTGGACTACAGGATTATCAAACCCTGTTCTAGGGAAGTTCTTAGTTTGTAAAGTACATTTGAAGTTGATTTTGGTTATTGTTAACTGCATTTGTCAGGGTGCTAATAAAACAATAAGGAGCTTAGAAAAGAACTGGCCAATTTATACATAGGAAGGAAGAGAGTCTAGTCTGAGGATTTGCAGTAAGGAAGGAATCTTACCCTTTTAAAATATAAAGCTGAGAAGGTCTTTGAGGAAATACTTTTGCAGCAAGTATGAATTCTAGGTATGACTGTCACACCTACTGTTAAAATGTTTGACTCAGATCAATGACCTAGTAAAGGTGTGGTGTCTAAATCTTTTCAATTAGACAAAATGGCTCTCTCACCTAAACTGGATAGTCCAACATCTCTTAGTTATGTCCAGAGGAAAAGAGACAAGAGATTTGGGTGTGATAAAGCAAAAGTAGCAAAGAGAAGTACGTCTGAAAAAAAAATGTATAGGTATTGAAGAAATTGAGTAAGGTCTTCAGAAAATTGTACTGTCAAATGAATCACCAGCTGGAACTGAAAGGGACAGGGAATATTTGAAACTTTAAAATAAAGAATTATGGATGGGTAGACATTGAAGTGCATGATCCTTCAATATACATTCCAGATGGAAGGCAAGGAGAATATCAAAGGAAGAACATCTTAGAGGATGGAGTCAAGAATTTTGGAAAACTGGACAAGAGACCCCTTTCAAGACATAAGAACTGCAGTTTAATATGGAAACATTCTCTGTGCCTAAGGTAGTAAGCCTTCACGATCACTGCCTAGTGGGATTCCAGAATTGCTATCAAGTGCCTGTCATGTATCTGATATTCTTCCCTTTTCTGAATGTGAATATCTTTAGAATTATTATTTATTTATTCTGGAGTTACATATTGGGTGTGGGTGTGTGTTGGGGTGGGAGTTGGTCATGTAAGTCATCTTTTTTTTCTTTTTTTGAGACAGAGCCTCATTTTGTCACCCAGGCTGGAGTGCAGTAATATGACCTTGGCTGGCTCACTGCAGCCTCTGTCTCCCAGGTTCAAGCGATTCTCCTGCCTCAGCCTCCTGAGTAGCTCGGGCTACAGGTGTGCGCCACCACACTTGTCTAATTTTTTATATTTTTAGTAGAGATGGGGTTTCACCATGTTGGCCAGGCTGGTCCTTAAGTGATCCTCCTGACCTTAAGTGATCTGCCCACCTCTGCCTCCCAAAGTGCTGGGATTGCAGGCGTTAGCCATCATACCTGGCCAAGTCATCTTTTTAGTTCATAGATTTCTGTATGAAGTGAAATCACATGTAAACCTGATACAGAAACCACCACATTATTCTCTGATACAGGAACTAGGATGCATCACCAGGAGATCTTGAACCCAGAGCTGATCCTCCGACTGGTGGGACCTTGGGGTTGTCCCCTTTAGGGAGGGGTAGACTACACAGTACATGGGGAAAGGAGAAGAAATCAAGTATTTGGTGAACAGAGGATGACGCTAGTCATTAATGCTATACACTTAATATTTCCTGTTATCTATCATTCTAGGCCACTAGTCAGATTGTATTTCTTTGCCCTTTTAAGCTACCTGCATTAGATTAGCCTTCTTTAATTCTCCTACTGTGCTTGCTCTCTCCTCATTACAAGGCTTCTGCTTCTGCTGAATATAGTACCCAGAGTGATACTATTATAGTTCAGATCACATATTCCCGTTGCACTTAGAATAAAACACAAACCTCTGAACAGACCTGAAAGCTCTGGGATCTGATTTCCAGCTGCCTCTCCAGCCCCATCTTAAACCATTCTCCACCCTCTGCATGTTTACTGCTGGGCTTCACAGCGACTATGCTTCCATTACTTTCTCATGCCAAACTTTTTCTGATCTCAGGGCCATCGCACTTCCTCTCCCATGCGCAGCAGGTTCTTTCTCTAGATGCTCAAATAGCTGAGTTTTTCTTCTTATCCAGGTACCAGGTCACATATCAGCTCCTTGGAGAAGGTAGGCTGTCCCTGACCTGACCACCTCCTTTGAAAGAGCCCAGGGCTGGGCATGGTGGCTCACGCCTGTAATCTCAGCACTTTGGGTGGCTGACGCGGAGAGATCACGAGGTCAGGAGTTCAAGACCAGCCTGGCCAACATGGTGAAATCCCATCTCTACTAAAAATACAAAAATTAGCTGGGCGTGGTGGTGCATGCATATAATCCCAGCTACTCGGGAGGCTGAGACAGGAGAATTCTTGAACCTGGACCCGGGAAGTGGAGGTTGCAGTGAGCTGAAATTGCATGACTACACTCCAGCCTGGGCTACAGAGTGAGACTCCGTCTCCAAAAAAAAAAAAAAAGAAAGAGCCCTATCGTCCTCTGTCTAGTCTGTCCACTCTTACACTTTCTTCTTACTTTTTACCACCATTTGAAATTATTTTTCTAGTTGTTTATTTTCCCATCTTTCTCCAGACAAGGAGAAGACTCAGCAGGGTCTTGTCTGGCTAATTTCATCACAGAATCCCCAGAGCCTGGATTGCTGGACACTTTATACGCACTCAGTCAGTACCAGTTGAATTAATCCACTGATGATAGAGTATACCAATTAGGTAGGAGCAAATCACCACCCTACCTCAGAGGCTTAGTGTGATGAAATTTATCGCTCTTTCAAGCCCCATGTTCAGTCTAGGTGCATTGACGTTTCTGCTCCAGGTTTCCATTGACTGAGCTGTTACTAATTATACACTGCCGATTATCATGGCAGAATGGAGAGAGCAGACAGACCACACAACGGTTCTTAAAAATCCCACCAGAAATGACATAGGTCCATCCTGATCATATTTCCCTAGCCAGAACCAGTCACTAGGTCAGATCCAGCTTCATGGGGTTAGGGAAGGGCAGTCCTATAAGACGCCTAGGAAGAGAATTGGAAATATTTGGCCATTAGCAATAATGACTGCCTCAAAGAAATGATCGCTGCTTCCTCTGCTTTGTGTACTCTCCCTCTTCTTTTCAGATCTCAACCAAAATGTACTATTCACAGTAAATCAGTTTTCTTTATCCCTTAAACCAGCTGCTTCTCAAATGTAATGTGAACACCAGTTATCTGGGGATCTTATTAAAGTGCAGGTCTACACAGGGGCCTGCGATCCTGTGTTCTAAGTAGCTCCCAAGTGATGTTAATGCTGCTGGCTTGTAGACCATGCTCTGTGTAGCGGCATTTCACATTAGTCTGCATGCCTCTGATAGCTTCTCTTAAGTAACCAGGCATCCTTCTTAATAGCACCGGTCTTCATTTATACATTTGTGTGATCCACTTCTCCCTCAGATTCTGAGCTCCATGACATCAAGGACTGTTTTGCTGTCATTCACCATTGTTGCCTCCCCGTGATAATGGTGTTCAATAAATATTAGCTAGATTCCTGAGTTGTCGATTTCCTGGATTTCTAGGACTCATTGCTTATTTCTGGATATGTACCAGAAGTCCTGGAACTTTACTGCAGTTTGGCATTTAGTGGCCCTGAAATTGGCATGTGCTCTTTGAAAGGGACATTTTTGGCCATGAGCACTCCGTTATTTGTTACATATATATTAGCATATACTATAAAAATTGCTTCTTTTTGGTTTGGGTACTAAAGTCTCACAATGCTAGCAAAGAATATTATAATTAAAATTAAGCAGTAATTACTCCATTAATGTAATGTTCTCACTGTCTACATTCCTGAAGTTCATCTTGTTATTTCCAGTGTAGTCAGTTCACTCACTGTATTAGCCACTGTTCTCCAGAGAAACAGAACAAACAGTATGTGGCTATATATCAGAGCTTTATTTTAATGAATCAGCTCATGCAATGATAAAGGCTTGGTGAGTCCAAAATCTGATGGAGTTGGCCAGCAGGTTGGGGACCCAGGGGGGAGTTGCCGTTTGAGTCCAAAGGCTCTCTGTTGGTAGAATTCCTTATTCTTGTGGGGTAGGGGGTGGAGAGGTGAGGTGGTGGAGGTCAGCTGTCTTTTATTGAGGCCTTCAACTGATTGTATGAGGCCCACCCACATTATGTAGGGTAATTTGCCTTACTGAAAGTCCAGTAATTTAAATGCTAGTTTCATCTAAAAAACACATCACAGAAACATCCAGGATAATGTCTGACCAAATATCTGGGCACTGTGGCCCAACCCAGTTGACATAAAATTAACCATCACATTCACCTTTCACATTCTTAAGAATGACTCAAATCTGCCTGGTAATGATAATGACTTTAATAAGCCAGTTATAAAATATCTCTGCAGTAGGTCAGTTTAATATTCATTTGTGCTTTGAGTTCATTTAGCACTGTTATTAGGACTTATTTTAAACAACCAGAGCTGGCTCAGAGGGAAGAGGGTAACTCAATTACCTTCTCATTTTAGTAATATTCATATTTCTTCCTTCCTCTATAGCTGCCTTTAATTCTCTGCTGTAATTTATAGCATTATAATTAGGAGTTCTGATGATATACTTGAGCAAAGTGTGTGCTTATGGATAAGTGGGGCCATTAATAAACTGAGAACTTTGAGTCCTGTCTGTTTCCTTCACATGACTTTGAAAGACACAGATGCTTAGCTTTTAATACATGAATGACAAGCAGATGCTTTAACTCGCTCACTGTTAGCCAGTACTAAAAAGGCCAGGCAGCTGGAGCAAAGCATTTGAAAATGAAGACAAGGGCAATCTGAACTTCCTCAGCGAGGACAGAGTTTTCCCTCTGGCTTGACATTCCACCTCCTTAAGGTATGCTCCTCAGGTGACAGCTGTGAAGGGAAATGCTAATGATCTAGTATGGGCAGTAAAGTTGATGCCTTTTGCCCCTTGAGGGAAATGAAACAGATGCCTGTATCTTCTTAGGCTTCAGTTCTGTGATCTAATTGAGGCTATTGTCCAGCATTAAATCTGGAGTATGCTCCAGTGGGTCTTTGTATGATGCCAAGGGTGAGAGAGTTGTGCCAAGTGCTGCAGAATACAGGCCATACTGGATAGAAATAGTTGTTTTTATAATTCTTGAAAGTTATAGATGATTGATTTTGTTTAGACTTACACTAACTTTGTGATCTTGGCTGAGCCAATTAATCATGGCTGTCTTCCCCCTTTCTAAAAAGCAATGCGTTTCTGATCGTTTTCAAATAAATTGAAGGGGAGGAAGGAAAGGTTGAGGCTGAAGTGATGGAAGGCAGAATGGTCCAGTGGTGAGGTACACAGGTCTCCTGTCTGAATCAGTCAGGGTACCACCAGAGAAGCAGAGCCAGTAGGAGACACAAGTGAGAGATGTGTTGTAAGAAACTGCATTATGCAGTCATGGGGGTTGGTCTTCAGGAAGGTCACGCTGGAACTCCTGGGAAAGAGTTGAAGTGCTGTTCTCAGGCAGAATTTCTTCTCCAGGGAAGCCTCAGCTCTGCTACTAAGGCGTTTCAACTGGTTGAAGCAGGCCCACCAGGTTGTCTAGGATAATTACATGACTTAAAGTCAATACTTATAGAATTGAATCCTATCTATAGAAAACCTTCACAGTAACATCTTAGTGCTGGAATGAATAACTGCAGACCGTTTATTGGTCTATCCAATTAGGCACATCAGGAAGACATCACAGTGCCCTAAAACCTCGATCCTTCACTCTTATGGAGGCAGAGAATAAATAGTGGTTATAGAGGCTGGGAAGGGGAGAGGAGATGGGGAAATAAAGAGGGGCTGCATAAAGAAGGAAGAAAAATATAGTTAGATGGAATAAGATCTAGTGTTCACTAGCACCACAGGACGACTGCAGTTAGCAGTAATTTACTGGATACTTCAAAATAACTAGAAGAAAAGGTTTGGAATGTTCCAAACACAAAAGACAAATGTTTGAGGTGATGGATATCCCAATTACCTTGATTTGATCATTACACAGTATATGACTGTACCAAAATATCACATGTACCCCATAAATATGTTCAACTGAGTATACATAAAAATTTAATAAAAGAAAAAAAATTAAAGCCATTATGATTATTGAATAAAGGAAGACATCATAGTGCCCCAAAAGCTTGACCCTTCACTTTCTGTGAAACTTATGCCTTAGTACTCATGCATCCATTAATAAATAAAAAAATTATAGTATTTACCTCATAGGATGCTTGTGTGGATGATGTAGGGTTAAATGATTGAATACATGCATGCTGCTTATGATAGGATCTGGCACAAAGTACCACTGAAAAAGCAGTTCATGCTTTCTCAGGCATTCTTACATTAAATATTAAATTTCATGGTGTCACCAAGATTTTAAGCATGATTTGTTTTAAGGTGAAAAAACTGAGGTAGAAAGAATTGAAAAAACTGAGGTAGAAAGAATTGAAATGACTTGTCACCAACCCGTCCAGTTTAGTTAATGCAAGGGCTAGAAACCATGTTTACTCTGATGCTTTTTATAGATGAGATAACAGTCACCATCAGCGTCTGTCATTACCAACACGAGTTTCAGAACTTTAAATCATTTATACATAAAATAAAATAACCTCAAGGTGTAGCTGGGGCCACCCCCATTTTTTAGACTTCAATGCATTTTGATTCAAACACCCACAAGCTGTGGTGGATAATTCAATGTGCTTCCTAATATCATTGGGGATTCTTGGGAAGACATTTCACTCCTGGCTTTGACATCCCTGTCTCTGTTTTCCCTTTTTGTGCCCAAATTTGAAATGTGGAGCCCTTTCCTTGTACCCATGAAGGTATTTCTGGGTATGCTGACTGTTGAATGGTGAGAGAGTGGGTTTATACACAGCCGTATCTTCCCTTGACTCCACCTGCTACAGAAATTCATCAGGTACTTTTCCCTCACACTCTCTCCTTCCACACCCTAGTCCACACCTGAAAATTTTAGTGACTACTCTTGCAGGGTTATGACCATGTCTTTGAATGAGGTGAGCGTTGGGTGCTAGTGTGAGTTCACACCCTTCCCCTTCATATACATGCCAAATGGCCTGATGGTGTGTTTTCTAAGCAAAATCAGTTCTTTTCCTAAAAACCTTAAAAAAAATCTAATTCTAAGAAAACAAAAAGAGTAGTTTTCAGACAATGCCTTATTAAGGTATGAACACTTTCACTATGTCTTTCAAAAGAAAAAAACAAACCCACAAAGATTGATTGGTAAAAAATAGCTAACAGCTATGGGCTTATTTTACCTCATGCTTCAACTCTTCGCTGACCTTTAGAAGATAAATTTCTTCTATGTTGTGTAACTGCTGTTCTGTGGAATCATCATTAATTATCGCTAACCACAAACAAAACCCACCATGATGGATTATCTCACAGCATAAGTACTGACTCTAATCATAGACAGCTCAGGCTCAGAGGTGCTAGGTATCAGGAAAGTAAGTTCTGTGTGCATATTTTAAGGAAGTATCATGAAGCTCGAAGAAGAGAAAAGAGAAAGTACTATTAGTACTAGCAAAGCTCAGTGGCCTGTCAGCACGTATTTTTGACCAATGGTTAACAAGTCCACAGTGAAACCAACAATGGTTACAATCTTTCCTCCTCTTTCTCCTCCTCCTTTTCCTTTTTCTCTTGCTAATGAAAGGAGGTTATTGCAATTTTGCCATATAATAAGCCTTTAAACTAAATTCTCTACCCCATGCTTACAGCAGAAAGAAAAAAAAATGCCCTTCTCATTGAACTCAATAGTATTGCATTATAAATATATTTGCTCCTGCCAGCAATTCATGTTAAGCAAGCACATTTTTCTTTCCCCAGTAGACTGTGCAAAGCACATCTGCTCTAGTTTTCAAAAGACAAAATATCTGTGTGCCTCACATACAAGTTATTTGTTAGGATTAAAGGGAAACTTTAAGGAGTGCTTAGGCCCTTAGGATTGACCTTCAGCCATTTCTTATTTAAGAAAATTAATAGTTAATTGGTCGCTTTAGCGGCCCATCTGAACTAAGCAGCCTAATAAAGTGGTAAAATATGTGTGGTTCCCTTGAGAAACAGAACACCCTGTCATTGCATACATTGGTGAAGAATGATGCTTAGGAGATTGGAAGTCTCTATCTAGAAAACGGGTGCTCATAAATCTTGCCTCTTGTCTAAATTGCTCATTTGTCTCACCAGCACCATTGTGTTCATATCGTTTACTCAGTTTCCATGTAGTAAACTGTAGCCACATGAGACCAATCTAGTTCAACTTTTATGTAACAAAACTGTGAGTTATCAGTTGACATGGATTCCAAGGTTAAAGGTCACATAATCTGAGCATGCCCAGATGAGCCTAAGTGTGCTACCACAAGGGGAACCTGAGTGCTCAGACCTTAGCAGCAGGGGCTGAATTAAGAAGCAGACACTGCATGGCAGTACACAGGATCCAATCAGATTGAGATCTGGCATCACCCCATGGCCAGACCCAACGCTAGCTCAGGGAGACAGATTTGAGCATTTCCTCTTGTCTCCTTGCCATGTGACTTTCAATAAAGCTTTTCTTTTCTCAAAGCTGGTGTCTGGTATTGCCCTCTGTGTACCTTGGGCAGTAAGCCCGTTGATGCTAGGTAACAAAATGACAATGAAATAGGATTAATTGTATGGTGCATTTTTAATAATATGTGGCCTATTACATGTGTTTGATTAATATTTATCAAATCCACAGTAAAATCAGCAATGGTTACATTTGTTCTTTCCTTTTCTTCTTTATTTTTCCGTTTCCTTAATGAAAAGAGATACTTGCAATTATTTCACCAATAAAATTTGAAACCAAATTCTCTACATTATGTTAGAAAAATATGGATGATGATACATTTAACTTACTTTTGGTAAAAAAAAAAAATTCAGAAAGTATATTTTGAAAAACAAAATTGCCAAAATATGTTTTGGGAATCAAATTTGTCTCCAAGGAAATATAATTTTAAAATTATAATGTAGAATATTTGACATATTTATTTAGGATACTACTCTTGAAGTCATGTTTTATTACAGGGAGGAAGTAAGACGTGCTTTGAGAGCAGAAGACACCTAGGTTTTGTAGTGTCATCTCTGACCTTTATGAACTGTGTATATTTGGACAAGTTACTTACCCAATCTAAGCCTCATCTGTTAAATGAAGAAAATAAAATTGCTTAATCAAATGATGGATGTGGGGCTTAAGGATCAGGTACAGCACTGACAACAGTGTCCGGTAAATAGTACGCCCCAAATTAGTGCTCACTCTTACATTCGATTGAAACTAGCTTAAGGGAGGAAGAGCCTTTAGTTTTGATGGCGGTGAGTGGAAATGATAAAAATTAATAAGTATAAGTTAGACATATGGCTTTAAAATGATTGTCTCAAAGGCACACACGCATCAGCAACAACCATCACAAACCTGAAACCTATCAGGATGGTTAAAATGAGCAAAGGGTTTTGAAGCTAATAGAAAGTAATTTATTTCTGGTAGTATTAAAAGAAATCAAGACATTGTCTTCAAATTTCTAATTTTAAATGGAATTAAATACTATAAAACTCTATGACCTAAAATACACCCATTATAGAATTGTGTTGATCCTCATAGCATTATGAACTTAGACTGCTTGACCCTTACTAGCTGTTTTACTTGGGCAAATTGTGTAACCGTTCAATGTCTCATTTTCTTCATCTGTGAAATGGGTAACACTATAATATCTATTAGAATGTCATGAAGATCAAATGGTTAATACTACAAAAGTAAAATAGCAAATGTTGTTAATATTACTATAATTTTAAGCTAATTTTGCTTCACCATCTTAGGCCAAAGAAGAAAAAAGAAAATGTTGTATTTTTTCTTCTCTGCTTTCCTTTAGAAACAACATGATTGAAGGGTTTGCTTGTCTCTCTTAAGTAAATGACAGCACTGCTTGACATGGTTGGCTGATCAGCAGAGTGAGACAGCAGTGACAGCTTGAATTTATGGGAAGTTCAGCATGCAGTCCAGAATATTTTACTTCCAGATTGCCCAAGGAATGTCTAACGTTCAAAATGGATTACACTAGAGATTCACCAAGGGAAATTTATCATAGAATTCAATATTCATAGAACATTTATTATTACAATGATTTTTGACCTAAGTGTGAAAGAAATACTCTAGTAAGATAGCATTTAAAGGAAGAATTAAGTAGATCAACTGGGGCCTTTGGAAAGGATTAGTGAACTAAAGTTAAGGTTGATTTTGACACAAGAAATAGAACTCTAGGAAGTTTTTGTTTGTTTTCTGCACAAAAATAATGGTTCAGTTGAGATCAAGTGCTTATGCCTGGAAATTAATCATAATTGTACCTACATTGTATACCCATGGAGCTACTATGCAAACCAGAATGAAAGAGACATTGAGCAATCTGAGCTTCTGCTTTTAAAAATGTGTGTTTATATTTGAATCATACTGTTTTCACTTTTACCATTTGTACGGAGTCAAGCCCACTAATCTGAAGGTTAATTTTCCTTGGTTAATTCTGAAAATATTTCCAGTGAAAATGGCTTAATGATGATTAGAACTGCTCTCTCTCTCTTTTGTGTTTGTGTGTGTGTATGTTTGAGAGAGAGACAGAGAGAGAAAGAAAAGAGTATGTGTGTGTTTTGTTAACACATAAACAAACTATGCTATCGCACAACACATGTTCAACAGATTTATGATAATAACCAGGACAATTATGCACATTAAAATATATACTGTCTACTCCATAGTGGAAAACAAGGTGTCAAGTTCTGTAGATACAATTACGAATAATGCACAGCGTTGATCCTCCAAAAGCACATTAGTGAGAAAACAAGGAGTCAGAAATTATAATTTTTACAATCTCTCTTGTCAGTCACAAATGCAGATTCTATTCCAGATCATGACATTATCTATATGTTTTATTCAAGATCTCTGAAATGAAGTCCTAAATGATGGAAGAGGATAAGAGAAGAGCACAACCTCTTTTAGTAAACGTTGTATGTTGGGGGAAAGATAGCAAGGTAAATTTTTTCCTATTTCTTAGGATATAGAGAAGCAGAATGTTGAACTAAGACCATGAAAAGAGACAAAAAAGAAGAAAGATCACATAAAAATCAAGAGGGCCGGGGGCGGTGGCTCACGCCTGTAATCCCAATACTTTGGGAGGCCGAGGCGGGTGGATCACTTGAGGTCAGGAGTTCAAGACCAGCCTGTCTAAGATGGTGAAACTCCATTTCCATTAAAAATACAAAAGATTAGCCAGGCATGGTGGTGCGTGCCTATATTCCCAGCTACTCGGAGACTGAGGTAGGAGAATCGCTTGAACCCGGGAGGTAGAGGTTGCCATGAGCCGAGATCATGCCATTGCACTCCAGCCTAGGCAACATGAGCTAATCTCTGTCTCAAGAAAAAAAAAAAAAAAAAAAAAATGGCCGGGCGCAGTAACGCAAGCCTGTAATCCCAGCACTTTGGGAGGCTGAGGTGGGCGGATCACCTGAGACCAGCCTGACCAACAGGGCAAAACCTCGACTCTACTAAAAATACAAAAATTAGCTGGGCATGGTGGTGGCTTGAACCCAGGAGAGAGAAGTTGCAGTGAGCCGAGATCGTGCCATTGCACTCCAGCCTGGGCAGCAGCAGAGTGAGACTTAATCTCAAAAAAAAAAAAGGAAGACGAGCGATAACAATAAAGTTCAATAGCTTAGCAAATGAAGGACAAAATTAGTTGAACAAAGTCGTAGGAGATGACAGATGATAGAAAGCCACTGGATTTGGTGGAAAAGCACATTGTGATCTTTGATGAGCAGGTAGTTTCAGAAGTTTTAAAGTCAGATGAAAGCTGGCAGAAACTAAGATGAGATTGAATCAGGATAGAAATTGGAAATATAAGTATAGACCAAATATTTGAAAATTTTAGCAACTTAAAGAGAAATAATTTATGGGTGTTAAAAGGAATGGAAGCTGAATCAAGAAAAAAACTTACAATTAGGCAACAGAAAACCTTCTCATATTTGAAAAAGGAAGGAATCCTATCTATTGAATCAAGTTGAGAAGCATTGGCTAATTGTGGAGTGAAATTCTGGGGTTAAAGGAAAGAAAGGTGAGTTAAAATTTAGTTCAATACCCATTTCAGAAAGTAGGAGACAATATTTACCTAGATTATAAGGAAAGATTAGAGGACATGTTGAAAATAGTGGAAATCTTATTTTTTTCTTTTCTCTCATTAAAATTCATGCCCTGTGGATAGAGTCTGTTCTTAAACAAATATAAAGAATTCTTGCATGATCTAGGGCCTGCCTGTGTCCACAAACTCTTCTTCCAGCGCTATTTTGGCTGCGTTTTATCCTAAAGGCACAATATCTCTCTTTCAACAACTCGATCAGGCCATGCTTTTCCCAACTCAGAACACTAGCGCATGATCTTACCTTTCTTGGAACTAGTTCTGCTCTTTTGGCTCGACTAATGCAACATATAATCCAAATCTCAGTAAAATATCCCATCCTAAGAGACTTCTTCCTTAAACCAGCAATTCAGCTTAGGTTTGTCTATTTTATTTTGAAAGCACCCTATTCTTTTTTGAGGAAAAGATTTGGAACTATGAATGACCTCGACACTCCTGAATTTGGAGATGGCAACTTACTGTTATAAAATGCACGTGACTGGCTACAGATGGACTTTGCTGACAAAGGGAAAATTAATTCCCATTCTTAGCTCCTTAAACATAAACTAGATGACTTTTCCAATTGTCCAGTGAAATATAGGAGTGTTCTAAACACTGCATTTTGTGAATTCTGAGACTCATATTAGCAGCTCTGTTTTACAGTTTTTCAGGGTGTCAAATGAAGCTGAGTTCTTCCAGATAGGATTTGCCATTTATTTCTTCCATTAGCCAGCTTGAGACCTCTATGTGTCTGGTCTTTGGGACCGTAAAGTGGTATGAATTCGGAGTTGCAAATCTGTGTGAGCACTCCTTATGGTTCAAATTCTCAGGAATTCAAAGGACATTTGTTTTCTCTACTTCTGTCTAGTAACAAGATCAAGACATGTAAATTCAATTTTGCTTTCTGTGTTGTAGCTTTATTTATCATTAATTTTACACTTTGATTTTCAGCCTTGTCTGGGGAGGAGGGTATTTCCTATCAGCTTCTCCAAACTTGATTTATCTTTCGTGTATCAAATAGTAATGTGTCATAATCAATGACAATTTATAATATATGGTTTGTTACATATGATGAAGTAAGGCAGTATTTTTCTCCTGGTTCACAAAGGCTACTCGTAGGAGTTTAACTAACCAATTAGTCAGCTAGAAGAGTTCCTTTTATGTATTTACTGGTTGAGGAACAATTATTTTTTGAGTGCCTACTATATGCCAGGGAATGTTGTATGCCCTGGGGATCGAAAGTGAAGAAATCACACCCAAATCCCTGCCCTCATGAAGTTTAATTCTAGCTCCTATGTAATATTGTGAAACTTGAAGTTGTTGCACTGCAGTAAAACTGCATTTACAGCACTAATCACATGTGTGACCTGAATCATTCCTGTTGCAATATAATTTCCCTTTTATAGAACTCATTACAAGTATAATTAAGTCAAAGTGCAATAGCTGGCTTGTTGTCTTTCCTCATTGTAAACTCCATGGGTTCAGGTAATGCTGTTTTCGTTTGGGCCAGAAGTCCCTGCACCTAAAGCAGGCGTGGGATCTGATGGATGGACAATAAACATGGACTAATAAGAGAGTGTGGTGTACAACATTTACCTAAAAATTGACTAAGTTCTAATCATCAAGTAAAGGTCTTTCATCAATTTCTATTTTAAAGGTGAATACAGTAAATTTGACTATAGTAACTATGATTATAAATTTAGTCATAGTAGAACTTTTTCAAGAAGTGGAGAAAGAGGGTTTCAAACTGTTAATTGAAAAAATACTGAATTACTCACATTATAGTTCACACTAAGAATTATGATTATCATGCTTTCCTACATGCTGCAGTCTTTAGGAAAACTTTTCAGTCTCATAATTGAATATATGAGACTTATTTGCTTAGCCTCTTTTATTTTATTTTACATTTTGATTATCAGCTCTCATTATTGTGCTTTATTTTCTTTTTTGGAAATACTGTTATTCAAAGTCACTTCTTTACATTCTATTCCCAAAGTCCATTGTCATCTGTGACATTAAGAGACATCTCTCTCCATTTCTTCCACATTATAGCTATGTATTCATATTTATTTTCTGTAGCACTCTGGCAGTATTAGGCCAGATTTTTAAGGCTTATAATTAACTTTTGGTTCTTTGAATTCTCTGTTTATTCTGACCTATTATTGTTTAATAGATGTAATGGCCTTTCGATCTCATTAATGTTAAGCAGCAATTCTCTATGTTTTTTCTGACTCATTAAGAAAATATTTTCTGAAGAATAAGATTATTTTTTCCTAGGCCCTTAGATATCTCTTGTCTTTTGTTAAACTTTTTTTATTTTAAATAGTGACATTGTGACTTTTATTTATTTATGAATTTACTTTGGTTGCTATTTCTTCTTATATAAAACTCAAGATACTGCTGAATAATGTAGACCAGGTGGGTGTTCTTTTTAAAAACACAGCACCTTCCTGGACTCTGGCTTCCAGTGCAAGGCAGGCTAGAGGGGGTCCTCAATCTGCTCACAAGTTGGGACATCCCAAACAGATCTAGAGATGAAGACCAAGAGGATTGGGCCTCTTTCTATACCATGAAAATTGTTTGTTTGCAGACAACTCTGAGATATAATCACGGGAATTTAAGGGAGATTTCTACCATAAGCTTTCTTCTGCTGAATACCTCTGTACCTAGGACACTTAATAAAACACAAATTTTCTAGAAACGCTATGACCTCCTTGGCTACATCTGAGGCCATAAACACAAAATATGTTTGAGTGCTTTGTATTGAATGAGATTTGTGCCTAGTATAGCAATTTAACAAAACTCCCTCAATTTATAAGAAAAAGTAATGTATATAATATATATAAGGTCGTTGTGATAATAAGACAATATTCTGTTTTGTAAAATATAGGTTTCATTTTATTAACTTAAAAGTAAACATTTTTAACAATAAATGTGAAATAATCACATATCTACACTTAGTACTTATTATACATACATGTATAAACCATTTATTATATAAAATGGTTTCTATAATAAATCATTTTAAACAATAATCAAAACAATGGTTTATAAAATAAACCATTTATTATTTAGCATAATTGCTCTGCTTCTGATTATTCAGGAGATAATTTTATAAAAATTATTCATACATTTGACTTCAGTTCTTTGTTATCAGTAAAAAAAAAAAAGCCACTTTGTGATTATTCTAACACAAAAGAGAGCACATGGTCATGGGATAACTAAGCCAATATTAGAAGTTAAGGCAGTTTTCTTTTAAAGATTCATTTTGTGTCTATTTGTTATTTCCTCACCATAATCGGTTACTGTAACACTTGGAAAGTTGTCTTTAAAGACTTACTGACAGTAACATTCAGTACTTGGAGCTGAGAAGCTACATACTCAGCAATAATGACTACAATCTATGCAGTTTCTCTGCCCCCTTCCTGTTTTTTAAATAAATGTTCTGGGTGACATCCGAGCATCCTAAACTGCCAGTGGTTGAGGTTGCTTCAGGCTGATGTATTTCTCTTGTTTGTTGACAATAAACTAAGAATGTGTAATATAAAAAAAAGTTGTATGGATTTGAATATAAGGCAACTACTTCTGCTTTGTTTTTTGAGAAAAATTTCACCTTACATTGAAGTATGTGGTAAAAATAAACTTAGTTTGGACCCCTCAAAAATGGGTACTAAATTACTGTAACAAAATCATCAATTATTACATTAGAACTTGAAGCTATGATTTTAATCTTCAGCCATCTGAACTAAGTGTAGTTGTCAAATGCAAATCTGATTTTTCAGAGGTAAGGTGAAAAGTAGGGGACAGCCCCACTCACAGGTAAAAAGTTAATGATTTGGGTAAAGTATTGGGCAAGGGACTTATACAAAAATGACTTAATCCAGGGAGAATGATTTAGCAGGTGACATGTTGAAGTTGGCAGGAAAAAAGGTTTAGAATGCAAATAACAGCAAAAGATAGCAAAGGCACTAGTTGGAGGAAGACAGAGATTTTGTGTGTTTTGTGTAAGTTGGTATTCTCAATGCTTATAGCTAGGCCTGGCTTCCTGATGACGCAGCATGTATTCCACTCTTCACTGAATGAATGTAGACTCAGGCTTTGGATATGTCCTGATTACTTTTTTGGAGTTAAAATCATTTTTAATCCTGTTTCTACCAATTATGAGTCATGTGACTTTGGGCAAGATAAGCCTACTTTCTCATGAAAAAAAAGGAAATTTTAATAATTCATATTCTTAAAGGATTTTTTGAAAAGCAAATTGTGTACTATTTATAAACTGACTACTAACTAATATTAACATTTAGTATCACTAGAGTAAAAGATTCTTGTGTTCCCAGGAAAAGACTGTGTTTTGAGCATCCTAACAAGCAATCACCAGAACCAGCTTTAAACCCCTCTCAATGGTAAGTGACAACTTACTTTAGAAGCTTTAGGAGCTGCATTTCTGAAGCCCAGACAGTGACTTAAGCCTTTGGCTTCCAAACATCAGTCAACGAGCAACAATCTCACTTCAGTAGCCCAGCCCATGGAAGTCAGCAGACAGCCAATCTGGCTCCAGTAATCCTGTTCCACAGCTAAATGTCAACCAATCGCTAGTCCTGCCCAATGCTAAAAACCTGCCCATCGCGGAGCCCACGCCTCCGTAAACCCAGTAAGACAAGTTCTCTGCTATTCTCAGAGAGACTGTTTTACAAGCACATTTCTTCCTCAGCCTTGTTAGTTTGTTTCATATATTGAATAGTGGGCGGTTTCCTTGACAAGTGTCTGACATACAAGAAACAGTTAATAAATTTAATAATAGTATTGTGGCTGTTACCATTGCTATTACTCTTAATCATCGCATTACCAATGTAGGGTACACTGGGAGAGTGCCCTGCCCCCTTCAGCAATCACGAAAGAAATAATTATAAAAATAAGAATCAGAGAGAAATGATGGGAGATTTTTCATCAGTCCATTTGGAATAACTTTGTTATGTAAGGCAGAGCTGTGGTGGGAGAAAGGGTATTCTGTATTATTACTTCCCAGGAAATCCATGCAAAGTTAAATAGCAGAACTATGAAGCTATAGGCAGATCAGACAGGGGTTCTTGAAAAGCTAAACTGTAAAATATGAGGAATGCTAAATTTTCAACATAGTAGTAGAAGAGCATGCCTCAGCCTGGGCTCTGGAATAGAAGAAACTACCACTTTTACTCTGGGGTGGAGAAAAGTTTATGTACTTTCATCTTACCCTGCTCTCACCCACCCCAACCTTTCAGCAATACACTGAAGAAGAGTATTAGAAATTCCAATGACCTTTGCTTTGCACTTTTATTCTAGGTGATATAATACATGAAGACTGATGAGTTGAGTCCTGAGCTGCGTCCTCCATATTACCTTTTGGGGCACATACTGAAAAGCCAGATATAATTTCTAAAGTTTGCTTTACTGTGTGAAGCTCTGCACCAAACCTATTCTCCTAAAGCCTACCTGGCATTTTCTGTCTGGGTGAAAGGGAGTGAGGATGGGCTTAATTGACAGTAATTAACTGACCTTGAAGGCCTAGAGTTTTTCCTAAGGATATCTTGTATTGTGAATAACAGAAGTTAGGACCTAATTTTGCCCTACCTAGGAAACCTCTACAGGGTAGGTTTACAGCTCTTACTTCATCTTTACATATAATTATGTTATTAGGAAATCACTCCAAGTCTTGATTTTCATTGTCATCCTTACTTCCAAAGGGACAAATTAACTTGAATTAATTTGAGTAAATGCTGATGAAGAATAATTCTTTCTTGTAAGTGTCTAATGTCATGGTTTGTATTGACTAGGAAAAACTCTTTTTAGGAGTCTAAAAATGGTAATTTGAGCTCCTAAATATTAACGTCATGTTGTTAAACAATATGATTGATTGACACTATCGACATAGTATTTCACATCTTTACTTGAAGAGCAAGTTTAAGAATTTCTTTCTATTCCAAAAGAATAGTTGTTCTGATATTTGAAAGTCTTTATAAAGAAAATTTGCAAAAAAAATGACTTTATTACAAGGGATTAGTATAAATGTAGTAAAATCAACTATAGTATCAAATACTGTATTCTATAAAAGTAAATATAAAGAATTTGTAGTACTAGGCATTATAAAAAACAAGGGCTGGATACAAGGGCCATGTATAAAAATTAATTGTATTTCTATATATTGGCAATGAACAAATAGGAAATAAAAACACCATTCAAAATATTTTTTAAAATATTAATACCTAGAAATAAGTGTACAATATTTATGAAGTTGTCTACATTTATAAGTATAAAATTGCTGAGAAAAAGTAAAGAAGGCATAAATAGAGAAACATACCATGTTCATAGATTGGATAACTTGATATTGTTAAAATGCTGATTATCCCCAAAGCTATCTATAGATTTAATACAATGACAGTCAAAACCCCAATGTTTTCTGGGAGGTGAAAATTCAAAAGCTGATTCTAAAACTTATATGGTAATACAAAATGCCTAGAATAGACCTGACAATCTTTTAGAAAAAGAACAAAGTTGGATAGCATATAGTACAAAATAGAAATATTTTCTGTACAGCCATGGTAATTAAGACAGTGTATTGGAGGGATGGGATTTAGGACATGCTACCCAAAAATATGACACCTTGCCATATGAACAAACAGCAGAAGTAGAAAAGCCATCTCATTTTCCCCTTGATTTTTCCCTCGACATGGGTCATAAGACCTTCATGGAAGAGGTGTTTTTCCTATATCCTGAAAAAGGAATATCCTTATTTCTGAAGACACAGCAACTTAGGGAATAATCTAAACAAACGTGCCTTGATAAGTCCTGTTTATTAACATTTTCTCTGCCCCCACCCTGGTCAGATTATTACCATTGGATCATACCATTAGTTTAATCATACATCTCCATGACTATCCATCTCTTCACCAAACCTAAGCATAAAAATACACATTTACCTATTTTGAAGGGGCCTTTATTTCCTCATTAAGAATCCCATGTCATGTAAAAGACATATTAAATGTGTATGCTTTTCTTCTATTAATCTGTATTTTGTTATGGAGGACTTAATCACAAACTTAGCGAAGAGAGAGAAAAATGTTTCTTTGCTCCCATAGGGAACAAAGAAAAATCTTTCCAGTAGATAACAATGGAACTGATTGGTGTCCAAAAGTATTTTTACACATATATATTCATTTTCTAAAACAAGTGCCACTGCAACTTGGTGGGGAATGGATAATCTTCTCTATACATGTTCCTGGATCAATTAGATATCTTTATGAAAAGTAATGAACCTTGATTTCTACTTTATACCATACACAAAAATCATTTATGGATCATAGTCCTAAGTGTTAAAGGCAGAAAAAATAAAACTTCTTGATGAAATTATAAGATAATATCTTCATAATCTTTTGATTTTTTTTCTTAAAAACAGACATTCAAAAACATTAATAAGGAAAGAATTAAAAGATTAATGAATTCATCTTTATTAAATTCAAAACCTTCTATTTTTTAAATGACACTATGATAATAAGGAAAAGTCTAAGACTGGGAGAAAATATTTGTAGTAGACAAACCCAGCAAAAGGACAGGACTTCTGTCTAGAAATTATAGAGTACTTCTAAAAGTCAATGGGATAAAAACAAATAATCCAATTAAAAATGGTCAAAAGGGTTGAACAGACACATGGCAACAGGATACTTAAATATTCACTATGCATGTGAAAAGTTGTTCAATATCATTAGTCATTATGAAATGGAAATAAAAATTTGATGCTACCATCCACCCACCACAATGGCAGTTGTGATGCTGGTGACCATGTGGATTAACTGGAACCCTCATACATTGCTGCCGGTAGTATGAATTTACAAAGATCCTTTGGAAACTAACAATATATTGTAAGGCTAAACAAATGCCTACCATAGGCCCTAGCAATATCACCCACCCCCTTTTTTGCCTTTCACTCCATATATAGATACATATATCCAGAAGAAATAATTACAACAAATATCACGTACAAAACTATTCATTACAGCTTTACTCAACTCAAACATTTATCAATGGAATGGATAAGTACATTGTGGTATATTTATATATTTAATATTACAAAGAAATAAAAGCGCTACATGCAACACATGGATGACTCTCCATGTATTGAAGAGTCTATGTGTCTGTGCATACTCAAAGACACAAGAGAGTAAGATTCTATTTATTTGAATGTCAAGAAAAAATAAAATTAATTCCCAATGGGAAAAGTCAAAATAATTGTAACCTCTTAGAAAATGTTGTGTAAGAAAGTGGAAGGGAGATACTTCTGGGGTGAGTATGTTTTATATCTTGTTCTAGCTGGTGGTTACCATAGCTGTGTGTGTATGTTTACGTGTATAAATGTACATGTATATGTGTGTGTATTAGCATTGCTTATTGATTTATATGAACACATGCATATACATATATACACACACACACTGTGTATGTGTGTATGTACAATGTGTGTGTGTGTATGCACATATACCTATACATAGAAATTTATCAAGCTCAATAAAAGATGTGTGCCTTTTACCATACATATGCAATTTCAAAACCACACAAATGCATAGAAATCAAACCAATATAATACCATTACATATACACCAAAATAAGTAAAATGAAGATAGAAGATACTAAATTTTGAAGAAGGCAAGAAACAACTGAAATGGTCACATATTGAAGGTAGGGGTATAATTGGAAAAACCAGTTTGGGAACCATTTGGTAATATTTACTAAGATTGAACATAAGCATATCTCATGAACAGCAGTAATACTTGAAAATATATTACTCAAGAGAAATGTTCATCAAATAATATATACAAAAAGCAGTAATACTATTGTAGTTATAAACTGGAAACAACCTAAAATATCCATCAGCAGTATAAAAATCAACTGTGGTAATATCAATATACTGGAAGATTATAGATTAAGAAGAATGAATGAATTCCAACTGTGCATAATGATGTAAATAAATATTACAAAAAATGCTTAACAAAAAATGCCAGATGCTAGGATTACTCACTGTGCTATTATATTTATAGAACATTGAAACTCAGACAAAACTGATCTATGAGGTTAGAAGTGAGGATAGTGGGAATTATTGGCAGTGGTGGAGTCAGTGGCTAGTTGGGGACTTTAGGGAGACGTGGTGTGCTGTTAATCTTTTAGCAATATTCTGATTCTTGATCTGAGTGATTACATGAATACATTCACTTTGTGATAATTCATCAAAGAATACATGATTTGTATACTTTTATGTCTGTATTTATTTCTTAATAAAAAGTTTACTTTTAAAGTAGTAAGGTCTCTTAAGGTACCACATTCTGTTTAAATTCTGTTACAGACTTTAGCTTGATTAATGCAACAGATGTGCCCTTATAATTAATTAAATCATAGTTGCAATCAAAGTCATTTGCTTATTGATTTATGTGATCATTTTGAAGGTATTTTATCTTCATTTGCCTTTGACATACAATTGACAGAGACTTCAAATACTCCAGGTTAGGTGATGATTCCTCCCCATTTCTGTGTCAAAGACTCCCAATGAATGTATAATGCATTCACAGTATTTTTTTTTACAAAAGAATCTTTAAAATAACCAAATTTACCTATTGGGTAAAGTTGAGTTTCTATATATCTATTTTTTTCTATGTAAGATCTATAGTATCATAAAATAAAATGCTGGTGGTTAGAATAGACAACAGAAAGTATATAATTTAACCTTTGTAATTATGAAATAAAGGATCTGAGGCTCAAAAAGAAAGTGACATGCATGAGGTTTGTCATTCATTCATTCACTCATACATTCGAATTTTTATTTATTTAATTCACAAATGAAAATGGAATATACTGATGGTATATATAATGATGTTTTGAAATGTTTATACATAGTAAAATAGGTAAATCTAGCTAATTAACATATGTATTACCTCACATGTAGGTTATTTTCTTTTTGGTGAGAACACTTAAAAGCTACTCTCAGCCATTTTCAAATATATAATACATTTTTATTGTCTTTAGTGACCATGTTTTAAAGTAAATCTCTTGAACTTATTTATCCTAACTGAAATTTTATATTCAATGATCACATCTCTCCAATCCTCTCTGTCTCCCACTGTCCCTGGTAATTACCATTCTATTTTCTACTTCTATAAATTTGACTTTTTAAGATTCCACATATGAGTGAGATCATGTGCATTTGTCTTTCTGCACCTGGCTTATTTCACGTAGCATAATGTCCTCCAGGCTTATCTATGTTGTTGAAAATGACAGGATTTCTTTCTTTTTTAAGGCTGAGTCATACTCAATTGTGTATATATATATGTAATCACCATTTTATTTTTCTATTTATTTTTTGATAGGTTGATTCCATATCTTGGTTATTGTGAATAATGCTGCAGTGAATATGGAAGTGCAAATATCTCTTTGGGACATAAATTTCATTTCCTTTGAATATATACCCAGTGCTGCAATTGCTAGATCATATGATAGTCTTTTTTTTAATTTTTTGAGGAACCTTCATACTGTTTTCCATAATGGTTGTACTAATTTACATTCCCACCAACAGTATTCAAGTGTTCCCTCTTCTTCATATCTTTGCCAACACTTGTTATTTTTTGTCTTTTTGATAATAACCATTCTAATCGATGTAGGATGATATTTCACTGTAGTTATAATTTTCATTTCCCTGATGATTAGTGATGTTGACCACTCTTTCATATACCTGTTGGCCGTTAGTATATCTTCTTTTGCAAAATGTCTATTTCAGGTCCTCTGCCCATTTTTAAAATCAGGTTATTTGTTTTCTTGCTATTTATAGAATACCTGGACACTTTCTTAGGAATTTGGATATATCAGGGAAGAAAATGAATAAAGATTCCTGCCCTAGAGCACTTACATTCCTAATATGGAAGACAGATAATAAAACAATAAAAACAAATATAATGAATAAGTAAATTTGATAATATGCTAAGTAAATGTAAGTAATGTTATGAATAAAGAAAATGTCCAGGTTGAGGGTTGTGAGATAGGGTAGGCAGGGCTTAGGAGCAGTAGCCAATTGTCAGTGAAGGTATATTGGTAAAGTTCAGATTTAAATCACCTTCTTGAAGAAGGTGAAGGAGCTAGCCATGCAGGTAGAAGTTTGGCTGGAAGTACAAAGGAGTAGTAGCCAGAACAAAGGCTCTAAAGCAGGAGCATGACCTCTGTGTTTTAGGATAGGAGGAGGTCAGTTTGGCTGAAGTATACTAAGCTAATGTGAGAAGCATAGGAGTAGGTCAAAGAGTTATGAGAATAGGGAGTTGGGCAGAGAACAGGCAGGGCCTTGTAATTCCTTGTAAGGACTTTTCATTTTACTCCAAGTGAAATGTCAAGCCATTGAAGGGTTTTGGACAGAGGAGTAAAATAGTCTTATATCTTAAAAGGATCACTAATGGCTTTTATTTTGAGAATAGACTATAAAGAAGCAAGAGGAAGACCTGGGAAACTATTGCAGCAATCCAGGCAAAAGATGATGTTGACTTAGTTCATTGTGACAGCAGTGAAGAGAATGATAAAGGTTCAGATTTTAAGTATATTTTGCAGGTAGAGTGACATGACTTTACAGTGGATTGTATGTGGGCAGTTAGAGAGGGTCAAGGAGGATTCCAAGGTTTTTGATCAGAATCATAGAATGATGGTAAGATGGAGTTACTGAGACACAAGACAGAGATGTCTGTGAGAGAGCAGCTTTGCAGGATAAAGTTCAGGAGAGATGTTAAAGCTATCATATATATGAATATGAATTTGGGGAAGAAGGTCTGAGTTGGTGGTAAAAATTCGAATTGCCACATGTTATTGCCAGAATTGTGTCTTCTCCAAATTCATATACTGAAGTGGAGAAACTCCTGGTTCCTCAGAATGTGATTATCTTTGGAGACAGGGCTTTAAAAAAAAAGGTGTTTAGATTAAAATGAAGTTTTTAGGCTAGACCTTAAACTTTCTGATGTGTTCTTTGAAGAAGAGGAAATTTAAACACATAGAGAGACATCAAGGGTGCACACACATGGAGAAAAAGACCATTTGAGGTCACCAAGAGAAGCTGATCTCTGCAAGCCATGGAGAAGGGCCTTAGGATAAACCAGCTCTGTTGACCCCTTGATCTGAGACTTCCAGTCTTCAGAATGTTGAGAAATAAATTTCTCTTTTTAAAGACATCTAGTCTATGGTATTTTGTTGTGGCAGCCCAAGCAGACTAATACACCATATAAATGGCATTTAAAGGCTTGAGAGTAAATGAGATCATCAAGAGAATGGGTAAAACCTGGGACACTTCAACATCCAAAGGGTTGAATGAGAAAAAGGTGTGGAGAGAGAACAACTAATCAAATAGAAGAAACACACAGAAGAATGTTTCCTTTGGCGGTAAGTGAACACACTGTGACATGCGGGAAGGAATGTTCAACTGTGATGAATGTGAAGCAAAAAGAGTACTGAGAACGAACTGTGAATTTGTAATGTAATTGTTTTTGATGAATTTTATAAGATCAGTTTCAGTGAACAATAGAGGCAAATATCTGAGTGAAGTAGATTTGAGAGAATAGAAGGAGAGGAATTGGGAACAGTAACCATAGAAAACAATTTTTGGAGTTTTGCTATAAAGAGGAGCAAAGTAATGGGTTGGTAATGGGTAGGAAAAGTGGAATTAATTTTTTTTAAAAAGATAGGAGTAATAAAACGTAAGCTGATGACATGATCCAATATAGACAAAACTTTGATGATGCAAAAGTGAGAGAAACTGCTGGAGCAATGTGCTTGAGGAGATGAAAAAGGATAAGCTTTTATACGTGGTATTAAAACACAGAAACTTCATCTATGGTAAGCGTGGGAGCTGGCGTGAGTGCAGATGCCAGCAAGTAGATATTATGGTGGGAGATGGTTGAAGGTCTGATCAGATTGCTTCATAGTTTTCTCAGAAAATGTGAAGCAGGGTCATCAGCTGAGAGGGGAAATGGAGAAGGAAGTGCTGGGAGTGGAAGGAAAGAGAATAAAGTGTGAAGAGTTGTAAAGTAATAATGAACTAGAAAGACATAGTATAATTACTTGACAATATTAGGGATTCTCTTGGAGTAATAAACATTATTTTAAAAGAGGCCAGTTAATTTGCTTATATGTTTTTTATCAGCAACTCTCAAGTCCATAGTTCCAGGCAAAGAGTAGGTGAAGAGCTGTGGTTTTAATAGGAAATACAGTGACACAGGTGAAGGGAAAAAAAGTTGAGGATACAGGAAAGGAGGTGATTATAATGATGGAGAATTGAATTTAAGCTACACATAAAAGGAAGTGAGGAAAACAAAATGCTGAGGATACAGTAACATTGCAAAGATCAGTGGAATGGAGGTCCCCGTAGGATTGAGAGTTTTGGATCACCATTTGGCAAACGTTACAGTAGTAATTGTTACAGGCAAGAGTCATTGATGGATGCTAAACTTAGTTGACAAAATATAATGAGAAATGGAATATTTATAGTGTCCCTCCCTACAAGATACATGTTAGTTACACAGAGAAAATATTAACTTTGCAGTGGAGAAATCTGCATGTAACAGCTTGACCAAATGATCAAAGTAAATACCAGCAATAATGGGATAAACCAACATCCTGTAGCACCTGATATGATGCATTGAGAAGGGTGTGCTACTTCTGTGACATTAGTTTGAAAAATGCATAACTTGATTTTAATCATGAGGAAATGCTGACAAACCCAGCTGAAGGGCATTTGAGAAAATAAATGGCCAATGCTCTTCAAAAGTGTTAAGTTCATAAAAGTCCAAGAAAAAATGAAGAACTGTCTCAAATTAGAGGCAACATGACAATCAAATGCATTATAGGATTCTGGATTAAACTCCATACTAAAAAATAAAAATATCAGTGAGACAACTCACGAAATTTTAATAAGGTTTATGGTTGTCAGTGGTATTGCATCACTCTTAATTTCCTAGCTTTCATAACTATACTTTGATTATTATACTGGCTTTGTAGGATATTAATATTTAAGGAGGCGGAGTGAAGAAGACATTGGAACTATTTTTACTGTTTCTGCAACTTTTTATGAGTCTGAAATTGTTTTAAAATGAGAAGCTAAAACTAGACTATGCCACTGAGGTACCAGGGGGCATGGGGAGGAAATGTGGGAGGTGGTGGTCACAGAGTGGGATGCATACAATCATGGGGTCTTCATGGAACTGATGAGGCTTGAATTCCAGGTCCCCCACCCCCACCTTACAGGAGCTTATTTCCTGGGAGGGGCTTTAGCAATATGTTCATAGGGATATGTGCTTTTGCCATATTTACAGAAGTAAACTATTTTGACCACAGCCAGTTAAGACCACTCTCTGCCAATCTAACTTCTCGTCTGCAATACTTGCCCATTTCTTGGATGACAATGGAGAGAGGCCATAGGCATTTTTGAGATCTTACAAAGTCATGTCAAGGATACACTGAGTTTCCTTTTTGTGATGTGATTTGTGTGCATGTGTATGTGGTTTTAAGTCACTTCTGTGGATAGGGAAGTTCTTGTGACAATGGCTATGGGAGACACAAGAGCCACTACTTGGAAAATGAAAGAAAGCCAGTTATGTTAAAGGAAGAAAGTGAAGAGAATATTCATAGACTAATTTTAGGATATAAGGCATTCTTCTGATGATGGTTTCTGAGATACACAATAGAAAAAATTTAGGAATCAGGGGTAGGTAATAAAAGAGGACAAAAATCAAGTATGCATAGGGCCCAGTAGGAGATTAAAGCTTTGGAAATTAAGGCAGCTTAGAGTCCTTGTGGTAACCAATGAAAACAGAGACAAGGTTACAAGTGGATTATTTCTGCTGGTTTTAAGAAGTGTTGTTTGTGACAGAGACAGATGTAGAATTTAAGAACTTTACCCACTAAATTATTTGCTTCTTGATTCATCACTGAGATTAATGTTTACACAATTCATAGGAATATTCAATTATGTTAAATGATTTTATTATTTCACCACACTTTGTAGAATTTATTGTGTTGTTTGCAATTTGACAGGCAGTCTTATTGAATACTTGAGAAAATGAATACTTATGCTTTCAGTAATAAACTAGAAATTGCTTAAGGATAATCAATGTGATTAATATTTTTGACTAGAGGCACAGTTACATTCATGTTAATGAAATGTAAATACAGCAATTCTGTCTAATTTCACAAATCAATTTAATTTCATAAATCTTAAAATGTTTCATGACAGGAATGGTTGAAACCTCCAGCTTATTGCTTTTCTATTCCTGTCTAAAGCATTGTACAATCATTTAGAAATGTATTAGCTTGATAGGTAATGCATTAAATAAATTTTAGTACGAATTTTACAGTTTTCAGACATTGGAATTGTGTGATTCTGATTCTGATTTGGTATTATTTTATTATTCTAAACAAAGTTTTAATTTTTTTATTCTTACCCAAATTTACCTTTAAATCCACAAGTTATCACTTAGCAATACCTAATACTATATGTATTACAGAGTTAGTAATTGATTAATGAGTTAGTAATTAATATAAAGAATGATGAGTTTTTTAAATGCCATTTTGGTTTGATTATTTACCCAGTTTTTGGTGTTAGAAACTAAGGATTGTTTGGAAATATGTTTTACTAGTTCAAGCACCCTTGACAAATCTGTAGAAAATTAGACTCATTGTACCAATTTCTTCCCATATAATAGAGGTAAAGTGTAGCAGAGTTGAAAAAAATCAAAATATTGAAGCTTCCCTTAGGAAGAAGAAAAAAGACTTATGTTCTTTAATATCTGTCAGGATAAATAGAAGCTGTGTTTTATTCCACCCCCAGGAAAGTCTAATTAGGTGAGCGCAATTTTTTTTAACCAGGAACCTTTGATTAAGGAGCATATTAGTTTCCTATTGCTGCTGTTATAAATTACCACATTTAGTGACTTAAAGCAACACACATTTATACACATTTATCTTGGAGGTCAGAAATTCAAAATGGGAAAGCAGGGCTGCACTCCTTTTGACGGCTGTGGGTAAGAATCCATTTTCTTGCTTTTTCCAGCTCTGGAGACTGCCTGTATTTCTTGTCTCGTGGCCCCATTTCACTCTGACCTCTGCTTCCATTGTCACATGGCCTTTTCTGCCCTGACTCTCCTTCCTCAGCTTATAAGGACTCTTGTGAGTACATTGGGCCTGCCCAAGTAGTGAGAGTAATCCCCTCATCTGAAGACCCTTAACCAAATCATACCTGCAAGGTTTCTTTTGCCACTAAGGTAACATTTAAAGGTCCAGGGATTAGGACATGGACATCTTTTGGAGACCAGTATTCAGTCTACTACAAGCTTTAACAAATGTTTATTTTCAGTTATTTACAGTATAAAATGGTTTGCAGTTATCAATAAGATAAACAATGAAGTCATTATTTGGATTTTCCTCTTTAACATCAGACTCATGACTATTATCTTAGTCACGTCCAACAATAGGGTAATTTCTATACTAGTGAATCTGATTTTTAGTTAAAATAATATCATGAAGTTCTATGGTAGGGCAAATCATTGGGTGATGAGATTATATACGATTCCAGGACTCCTTGGTCCTCAGAGACTCTATACCATGAAAAGTATCCTGTATTGAGTGTCATACTCACTGAAGACAGTGCTTGAAAGGTGGACTGAATATTTATTTCAAGGAACCTGAAATCCACAGCTTTTATGCAAATGCTGCCATTAGAACTATAGGTTTATCATATATACCAAATAATTATCTAATCATATGGTTTAGTGGATGAAGACAAACATTGTACTAAGAAGAAACAAATGGATAATTTAATTTCATTGTATACCTGAACTATGATATGCTACCAAAAATAGTTATTAGACATAAAACTTGCTCAAAATAATTTTGTCTATATCAAGAAAAATAATTCTGCCAAACTTGGATCCAATCATTCACAATCTAGAATATTTCATTTTTTTTCTAAGTGCTATATTTTACAAGGAATGTTTAAAAGATAGGGGAACATTTGAGAAGAAATATCACAGAAAAATAAGCCATATGAATGATCTAAAGACGTTTTTACTTATAGGAAATTATTGAATACGTGTATTTTTGAGGAAGGTATGATAGCTCTTTTCAAATATTTAAAATTTGAAAAGGTGTGGTTAAGGGGGAAAGACAGATTAATGGGTCAAAATCAGGAGGAGATTGATCTTGCCTTGATGAAAACTCAAAACTAAAGGTCAGAATTGTCTTTAGATTGACAGGAGCTTGAAGTACAATAATTCCTACCATCAAATTCCTTCACATTATCTTCAAGTTCCACAAATTTAACCTGAGACGGTTCAAAATACATCTTATTTGAATTAAATTTGAAATAAATAGGTTTCACAATATTTGAAAAATTTTCCAAAACACTGATGCCTGTAGCAACCTATTTATATAACATTTATCAAATAGATACTTAACTCAAATATCCAAGATGTTTCTTTAAGATAGGCAGGTAAATAACAGGTTAGGAATAAAAAAATTTAGTTATATTCTAAAGTACGACACTTATTTCTTAGTGCTTTATGATTATTGAGGCAAACATTTTATAAGTGATGCAAAAATTATGACTTTGAGTAGTTTGTAGTCCTCAATTATGACATAGGTGTTTATAATACTCTTGTAAAAACTAAATTGATAAAAACCATCAAATCTGTCATCTATTCATTAATAACATCTATGGATAAGTTGGCTCTTTGAATATAATATAGCTAATGCTCATAGATGTTCTTTTAGTGCATTTTGTATATATCTCTGTTATTGCATTGTATTAAAATATCTTCTTTAGATTTCTGTTATACAGACTACATGATTAATTATGGGAAAGCAGAAATATACCTTACTCTTTTCTTTGCCCACATTTCCTTATCTAATGCTTGGTACAAAACAGGATGCAATCAATGTTGATAAAGTTCTAGTAATAAGGTTAATTAAATATAGAAAAATTTGTGGTTGACTTTATTTAAATTAGGTACTGTTATAACAGACAATGTTGAAACTTTCTTTTATGAATGAGTCTTCAGAGATTTTCCACTCTTTGCTACTAGAATTTCATTCTTTCATGTCAGAGATCAAAAGTTGAAGTGCCTATAGGGACCCAGGCTAAGAAACAAGAAGAAATGAAAACTGGGCTAGACCAAGGAGAACATACCCTGCCCCATCAAGAAGCTTCCAGAGCTGCTTAGCTCCAGCCAACTATTGCCACAAGGGACAGTACAACCACACGTTCCAGGTTTTCAGATGAAGATGCAAATCTGGATTTCTATATAAAAATGTTCAGTTTTTAAATTACTGGTCACTGAGTGGACCATACAAAACATATCTTTGAGCCCTGTTTCACTTGCCGGCAGCCTGTTTGTCTCCTCTGCTTTTAGGCCTTGAATACTTCTATGGGCTGGAGGGAAAACACTCCAGATGAGAAGCATAACATGAATAATTTATGCCTCATAAATGATGTCCTAAATACAGAGAATAGACACTGCTTTTTGAGAAGGATGGGACATGCTGGAAACAGATGGAGGTGAATACAGAGTGTGGTGGTTAGTCATACTGGGGAGAGCTACATTAGACAAGTTATCAAGTTTAGGACTATGTATTAGTCTGTTCCCAAAGACTGGGTAATTTATAAAGGAAAGAGATTTAATTCACTCACAGTTCCACATGTTTGCAGAGGCCTCACAATCATGCCAGAAGGCGAATGAGGAGCAGAGTCACATCTTATATGGCAGCAGGCAAGACAGCTTATGCAAGGGAACTCCCATTTATAAAACCATCAGATCTCATGAAAATTATTCACAACCATGAAAACAGTGTGGAGGGGAAACTGCCTTCTTGATTCAATTATCCCCACCTGGCACCACCCTTTACACACGGGGATTATTAAATTCAAGATGACATATGGGCGGGGACACAGGCAAACTGTATCATTCCACCCTTTGCCCCTCCCAAATCTCATGTCCTCATATTTCAAAACCAGTCACGGCCTTCCAACAGATCCCCAAAGTCTTAACTCACTTCAGCATTAACTCAAAGGTCCACAGTTTAAAGTCTCATCTGAGACAAGGCAAGTCCCTTCCGCTTATGAGCTTGTAAAATCAAAAGCAAGTTAGTCACTTCCTAGATACAATGGGGGTACAGGCGTTGGGTAAATACAGCCATTCCAAATGGGAGAAATTGGCCAAAATGAAGGAGCTACCAGCTCCATGCAAGTCTGAAATCCAGTGGAGCAGTCAAATCTTAAAGCTCCAAAATGATCATCTTTGACTCCATGTCTTAGATCCAGGCCACTGTGATGCAAAAGGTGGGTTCCCATGGTCTTGGGCAGCTCTGCCCTGTGGCTTTGCAGGGTACAGCCCCCCCTCCCAGCTGCTGGTGTTGAGTGTCTGTGGCTTCACCATGTGCACTGTGCAAGCTATTGGTGGATCTATCATTCTGGGGTCATGAGGATGGTGGCTCTCTTTTCACAGTTCCAGTAGACGGTTCTTCAGTGGGTACTCCTTGTGGGGCCCTCAACTCCACATTTCTCTTCCACACTGCCCTAGCAGAAGTTCTCCATGAGAGCCCTGCCCCTGCAGCAAACATCTGCCTGGACAACCAGGCATTTCCATACATCATCTGAAATCTAGGCACAGGTTCCCAAACCTCAATTCTTGACTTCCATGTACCAGCAGGCCCAACAACACATGGAAGCAACCAAGGCCTGGAGCTTGTACCCTCGGAAGCAATGGCCTGAGCTGTATGTTGACCCCTTTTAGCCATGGCTGGAGCTGAAGCAGTTGGGATGCAGGGCACCATGCCCTGAAGCTGCATGGAGCAGAGGTCCCTGGGCTCAGCCCATGAAGCCATTTTTCCCTACTAGACTTCCAGGCATGTGATGGGAGGGGCTGCCGTAAAGGTCTCTAACCTGCCCTGGAGACATTTTCCCCATTGTGTTGGTGATTAACATTCCATTCAGCTCCTTGTTACTTATGTAAATTTCTGCAGCTGGCTTGAATTTCTCCTCAGAAAATGGAGTTTTGTTTTCTATTGCATGGTCAGACTTTTATGCTCTGCTCCCTCTTGAATGTTTTGCCGCTTAGAACTTTCTTCTGCCAGATACCCTAAATCATCTCTTTCAAGTTCAAAGTTCCACAGACTTCTAGGGCAGGGGCAAAATGCCACCACTCTTTTTGCATAGCAAGAGTGACTTTTTTACTGCAGTGCCTGTCAAGTTTCTCATCTCCTTCCTAGACCAGCTCAACCTGGATTTCATTGTCCATATCACTATCAGCATTTTGGTCAAAGCCATTCAACAAGTCTCTAGGATGTTCCAAACTTTCCCTATCTTCCTGTCTTCTTCTGAGCCCTCCAAACTGTTTACCCAGCCTCTCCCTGTTACCCAGCTATAAAGTAGCTTCCACAATTTTGGGTATCATTACAGCAGCACCCCACTCTATCAGTAATAATTTACTGTATTAGCCTATTCTCACACTGCTCATAAAGACATGCCTAAGACTAGGTAATTTACAAAGGAAAGAGGTTTCCTTGACTCGCAGTTCTACATGGCTGTGAGGCCTCACAATCATGCCTGAAGGCAAATGAGGAACAAAGTCACATCTTATATGACAGCAGATAAGAGAGCTTGTGTAGGGGAACTCCCATTTATAAAACCATCAGGTCTCATAAGACTTATTCACTTCCACTTATTCATCATATATTTCTGGGTACTGAAAATATTTAACACTGTAGACTTATCGTTAAGTCAGTTATGAATTATGGCTTCAGATATGTTTGGTTTTATCAGTGTGTTTTTCTCAAAACTTTTCAGTATTTTGTAAAAGATGCACTTCCTTCTCAAATTACCTATCCCTTATTCAGACACATTCATTACTTGTATGGCAAAATAACAAAAACAGATCCCATTGGAGGGAATCTTGAAAGCAAATAACACTTTTTTCTTCACAAAATCATCATTATCCACACATGAGTTTTACAAAAACAATCTTCCTAAAACTTTATATTGATGATTAAAATGAATAGATACTGTTTGTTCTTAGCAGGTTGGATACGACTAAAAGATTGAGTGAATAAAAGAAAGTAGTTAAACAATAATATTGATAGAAAAACAGTAATAATTGATATTATTATAATGAAAATTCGGTCTTTTCTCAGAACTTCAAACATCAAAAAATTACTATATATTCAAAAAAGTTTAAAAAATGCTGTGTTTTGTTGCAATCAGTACTTGTTAAATGTCTAAAGAATTTTATGTGTTTCATTTAATATATATATTGCATCTCTATACATTATTGTAACCAGCACTTGTTAGTTTTCCAAAGAATTTTGTCTTCTGTTGGTCAATTTTCTTTTACATAATGACTCTACTCAAATATCAGTTATATTTTCCATGTGGTATATATATATGTATATAACATATATGCATTTCCACAGAGCTATCTCATTTTTATATAATTAGAGGAACCTCGAAAGATAGGTTCCTCTAATTATATAAAAACGAGATAGCTCTGTGGAAATGCATATATATAATTGGAGGAATAAAGGAAAAGTAATTAAAGAAAATATTTTAAAATGGAGCTATATGAAAGCATAAAATTAAACTGAAAAAAGAAGAAAAAATGAGGATTGGATAGCTGTCTAAAATACAGATTGCCATGGAGATAATGGCTATTTCACAGACTCAGAGACAGAACTGTGGAGCAGCAGATATTTCCCCTGAAGTTTTTGTGGCAGTGTGATTGGCAGAGATGCAGGTGCATTATCAGCTTGATGATACTGCCCTGGAGCAACTGATGGAGATAATTATGATTTCTAGTAGGAAAATTGCCTTAGAAATGACTTGTTATGTAAAGATAAAATGTATATTTATTTCCTTCCACACCATGACCTTGGGTTTGAATTTTAGATTTCTTAGGTACTTCACTGGAAAACTCCAGTCTTACTTGGATTTGATTCTTTGACCTCAGGTCTCAAGATTTTATTTTTAATTTTGTTTTATTGAGTCTTTTTAGGTATAAATAGTTAGGTTTTCTCTTTTAATATGTGCTGAAAATCTGCAGAAGACTCACAGTAAGGAAAGTGGCTTGAGAAAAAGTGAGGATATTTGCAAATTAAAAAAAGAAAAACAACTTCCTATTTGGGGGAAAATATCAGTAAAGAAATTGTCTCAGGAGGATTTCCCAACATCATAATCTTCTTAAACACTGAATTCTCTAGTTACTACAAAAATCATATGTTATGTAAAGATAAGATGGTCAGGGTAGGAAAAGTTCTTATAATATACTGCTAATGATAATCCCTGAGAGAGTAATTTTAAATGATTTCCTAATGTGACAAGCAGGTTTTTAATGATTTTCTCATCTTGAATCCATAAAACACAAGTCCTAGGGTGTCATAATAAATACAACCTGAGCTAAAATTTGATTTCCCAGGTGCACAGGATTTTATTTAATATGAAATGTTCTACATCAGCATTGGAATTCCCATTGGTCAGGCTTCATTTCTATCTATACCTATGGGGATCATAAACAATCTTTTAATTGAAATGATAATCCATAACAGCATCGATGGTTGGTGTATGAGCAGCAGAGACCTTAACATAAAAATGCTTCAAGTTTAATAGTAGTAACTGTTGAATTTTAAATTTTGTGCTTTTTATCATAGATAAAAATGTAATTAGAAATTTTAATTAAATGGAAAGGCAATAACAGTTGTTTGTCACATAGAGGGTAAAGTTTCAAAATACATTTTAATATTCATTTTCACCAAAAGAGTATTAATAATTAATAATTTCATAATCTCATACCTAAATTCAATTCAGATACTCACATTAGAAAGTCTGCATGTTTAAAGCATTATAAGACTAACAAAATCTGTCTTTATTTAATACTATAAAATGCTTTTCCATAAATGATGTTTATTATTTTAGGAACCTTCAAAAATCCTTCAAATTTGACTCTTATAAAAAAGTAAATGAGTTATTTTTTTCCATGGACTAAACAATTTGTTTCTCTTGATGAACCACAAATTAAGACAGAACATAACAAAACACACACATAAACACACACCACAAACAGAAACATACACAAAGGTACACACGACACAGATACACAAACACAATTTTACTAAAAGAATTGTTGTACATGAAAGTGATTTTTTAGAAAGATGGGTGTCTTTGTGTATTTAGATAAGGATTTGATAAATCAAGAAGGCTGTGGCTCCCAAAGTATAAATGAGAATCTTTGTGGCATATACAAGGTCAAGGGAAATGAAGCGGCAAAGTTAAACACAGTATGCTTAAATACTGTGGAAAATCATTACTAGTAATAACAGGAAAGTGGATTACAAGGTAGGTATTTTTTTTTTAAAGAAGGATCTTGAAAATCTTTTAATATTCATCAAAAATTACTGAGAAAGGTTTACATTTTCTGCTTAGGAAAATAAAAAAAAGTTTACTTTGCTATGGAATCTCTGTTTTTAAGAAAGCCTTCTAGCACTACCATTCCAAAAGCTTAACACTGGAAATCACTATCTGCAACAAGAACAACAGTAATGCTGAGCCTTGAATAATGGCGTTCACAGAGAGACTGTGACACTGACAGTACACATATTCAGAGATACACAGTCTTGCTTTGACAGCACCTGTGGGCCCAAAGAAGCTTAAGTTTTGGTTCAAGAAATGGCCAGGGCAAGAAGTCAAGTTTTTGTAAGGATGGTTTCCAAGAGAGGAGATGGTTTGCATATACTTAAAGAAGAAGCACCTAAGTTTAATAATTTTAAATCATTTCCCTAAAAAGGGTTAGAGCAGTTTAAACTGTTTCATTAAGTGGTCAGTTCCCTGAAGACAGACTCTGGGTCTTGCTTACCGTGTAGTGTTTGCAGGATGGTTAGGGTAGTTTCTGACTCATAACAGGTGCTTTAACATCATTTTTGAATGGATAAATGTACAGTTGAGAGCAATCTTAAAATTCATGTGGAAAATAAGGACATTAGACCTTCATGTTAGAAACTGCTGACTTTTATAACAAGTCAGTATAAATTTAGATGAGATTCGGTATCACATATGTGAAATCCAAATATATTTCACCAAGTTTGTGTTTGCATTAGAAAACACACACACACACATATATATATATATATATATATATATGCACACACAACAACTGCTAAACCTCTCCCTAATATTGATTTTATCACTAAGTCCATTTACATATATCTACAGAGTAAGGTCAGTATTTTAAGCATGCTAAGTTTAACCTTGCCACACCATTTCCTAAAATACTCCTTTGGCTTTACTTTCATTAGAATATACTCCAGATCCTCATTCTTGCTTACAGAAATCTGACGCCCCTACCCACTTCTTCGACCTCATCTCTGCACCTCTCCACCAAACTACAGCTACATAATCCTTTACAGGTCCCAGCAACATGTGAACTTCTACCACAGCGTCTTTGCTGGGACTTTGCCTGGCTTTGTCTTCTGCATTTAATGCTCTTCCCTTTGATCTCAGTGTGGTTGGTCCATGCTTGCCATTCAGATGTCAGATGATTTAGAAGTAATAGTCAATTACTCTGTAAATGTGACACTATTATAGCATAAAATACAGTTTTTAATTCAGCATAGAATTGATCCCTATTCTATAAAATAGAGGACTTTGTCTCTGTCTCTCAATATGATGCCTCACATATATTACTTAGAAAGTTTTTTTTAAAAAATATAAATGAAAGCATGAACTAGATAAAAGATTTTTAAGGGGCAGAATAAAAATGGAGGAATGTGTCAGGAGGTGTTGATTTGAAAAATATCCCTCAATGTATCAGAATAAATTAAAACATGATTAATAGACTATTTTATGGCAGAGTTATGTGAATACTTCTTCTGCACTGTAGAATTTTAATGATTCTTTTCTATATGTTTACTTGCAGCAGGTTTTTAAAATTTATTTATTTATTTATTTATTTATTTATTTATTTATTTATTTATTTTAAGACAGGGTCTTACTCTGTCACACACAAGCTGGAGTGCAGTGGCATGATCCTGGTTGACTGCCTCTACCTCATGGGCTCAAGTCATCCTGTCACTTCAGCCACCTGTGTAGCTGGGACTACAGGCACACACCACCACACTAGCTGATTTTTATATTTTTTGTTGAGATGGGGTTTTGCCATGTTGCTCAGGCTGGTCTTGAATGCCTGATCTGCCCATCTCAGCTTCCTAAAGTGCTGGGATTATAGGCATTGTAAGGCCTATAGCCTCGCCGGGAGCCGGATGGACAATACTCACCCCCTCCGTACCTGATAACACTTATCAGGAGGCCGGACGTCCTACTGGCGCCTGCCTTCTCCATGCAGGCTCCCCATACCCACTCCTGCATTCCATCCCTAGCCCCACACTCAGCACTAAATTATACTGTCAACCCAAAATTCAAAAATCCCGCTGAGAGCCTAGCCAATGGCAGCTCGCCAAGTCCGTGTCCAGTCTCTCTCTCTCTGACCAATACAGGTGCCCATGCTTTGTTTCCTCACCAGTCAATCTGTTACCTGCTCCAGCCCACCTGTGGGTACCCCTGCTGGGCTGCCAATGGCAACTTGCCAAGTCCAGGTCTAGTCTTTCTATGACCAATGCAGTTGCCCATGCTTTGTTTCCCCACTGACCAATCTACTGCCCTTACCCCCTATAAAAC